>CAJVPV010001682.1:0-15030 GCA_910591835.1 Acaulospora morrowiae | reverse complement strand
CCTCCAGGGTCTTTAGGGTTTTTGTTTTGCGAGAAAATTTTTGTTTCCTAATTTGGTAATTTTTGACGAATGCAAGTTGTTCACTAATTAATTATTCAGTAATTGTTTACATATTATTTACTAAATTTCTTCTCCATTTCTTTATCCAATCTTCCTGCTTATAATCTTTATCTTATTTTTTTTTAATTTTACCATGGTTCTTATAACTCTCAAAAATTTTAGAATGTCAAATTTTCTTTGTTTTGGATATGCTTTTTTGTGGTTTTTGTGCTTCTTATGTTTTTTGTGATTTTCTTTAATTTTCTCTTTTAATAATGCCTCCTAAATTTTACTTATTTGTGCACTTTTTCTAATTTAATACTTCTTTTTCTCTAAATATATAAATAATTTCTTATAATCAGATATCATTCATATTTTATGTTTTTTTATTGATTGTTTATCGTTTTTATTTTGTTTTATTTCTTGTTATTCATTCTTTGATTTACAAGCTTAACTCAGCAAGTTTTCTTGCAGAGTTATATTGTGATAATAAGATTTGTTATAGTTTTATTTACAAATCAGTTAAAATAATTGAATTAACTTTAAGTATTTATTTAAATTTTCTAATAAATCTTTCAACTATAAAATAATTAATAATGACTTAATTATCCAGTATAAAATCATTTATTAAAAATACATTATCAAAATGTCAACTATAGTCATATATGTTTATTCTTCTTTTATTATTATTTTCTGAATCAGTTTTACTTTTTTCAGCTAAATAGACTCTTGGTTTTTAACTATATCAATCAATTTCTTCTGATATTTTGCAATGCTCTTGAACTTTTTGTTAATAAATGACTGGACACTTTTGATTCTTTGTGACTTTTTTTTTATTATTTGATAAAATTAATACAATATAATATAAATATCAATTAATTTTATTTTATTTAAATGGCTATTTGCATATAAGTGATAATTATCTATATTTAGTTTTTCTGTTTGTGCCTTTTGATATCTTCTTCTTTGATAATAATGTAAAACACTTAATCAAATTTTCAGCTGCTTTTGTAATAAATTAAAATATGGAGCCATTAATTTTATTAATTTGAATATTAACTTGCTTAATATTTTTTTATTTGTATCTAGAGCTTCAAAAAAGTACTGAACTGGTATCAAACTAATATCGAAATGGTACCGATCTATAGTAAATTTAATATATGGATTGTAACCTACTCATATGTTTTTATAGTAAATTTAAGTATTGAATTGGTTCCGAAGTGGTATCGTTAGAAGCCCTATTTGTATCACTTGAATTAACTTTATCCACCCTTAGTTAAAGTTTTTTAGGAATAGTTTTTATCAAAACTTTTATTTCAGCTCTTGATTTCTTTTCTTTTACATCTTTATAAACAGTTTCTAAAGGTTTAGCCATTTCTATTACTTTGCCCTTTTTGTTATTTTTACTTTTTTCAATATCTTTACTTTTTTTAACACCTTTACTCTTTTCTTTGAGCTAAATTATTTGACTTTTTAATATATTCAACACATTTTTGAAATCTGAAATTATATATTCAGTTTTAGCTTTAAGTACAAGTTTAAGTTGGTATTCAGGTTTGAATTAGTATTCAAGTTCAGGTTGGTATTCAAGTTCAGGTTAGTATTCAGATTCAGATTGGTATTTAGATTTGAATTTATTTTGATATTTGAGTTGGTTTCGAGATTAGAATGTTACTTTTGTAGTTTCTATAACTAATATTGGCTCTAATATCTATTTATACAGTTTTAGTTATTCATTTTCCTTTTTAAATATTCAATATACTTCTTTTACTGATTTGATTTATTGAAAGATATTCTATTTATATATTTTATTGTAACTAACTGTATCTTCAAATTGGCATTTACTTTTTTTAGTTTATTCACCTTCATATGTAACTTTTTATTTTTTAAATAAATTAACAAATTAGTAAAAGTAAATTTTATGATTCAAAAATAATTTAAATTTTATTTTTTTTTATTTCTTTTTAAGATCAAGTTACAGACTTCAGTTTAGAATTCGATATTTATATAACTTTAGTTACTAAACTTTCACGTAATTAAAGAAATAGTTTTCTTCTATACAATTCAGCTATTATTATTAGTCACAGGACATTTCCCTTAATCAAGACTCAAAATGTTATTTTTATAATACAATTTATATTGTGTGTAACAACAATGGGAGGGAAATAACCCTTAACTATTATAAAAATTAAACCTTTAATGCTAGTGGTTGTTGCATACTCTTCTGATATAACAGATGAAAATAAATGTTAAAATTGTAAAGAATGTTCTGAGGGTTATAAAGATAATAAATGTTGTAACTTTTCTTTATAAATATTTTTATTAGATAGTTTTTCTTGTTGTTTAAATATTTTAATAAAAATTAATTTTTTCTTGCAAGTACTTTTCAAATTGTGACTTTTATTAATTGTTAATTCAATTTTTACAAAAGAAAACTTAGTATAAAATTTACAACAATAGTAATACATTGAGATGTGTTGCTATAAATATCAACCTGCCTATAAGTAAATATATTTTATAAAAACTTTAATTTGGTAAAATTTTATAAGTAACTATTTATTAAATTAGAAAGTCAATACTTTTCTAATAATTTAATTTTTTATTCAGATTTGATGAAAATAAATTTTTGATTAGTGAAATACAGTTAAAGAAATATTTGAGAAAAGTATATTGGAGTATAAATTAGGATTGTTATTAATTTGATTTGTTATTGTTGTTGTTATATTAGTGGGTAATTTATTTGGGGTGGATATAGTTGTTTTTGTTAATTTTTTTTAGTGAAAGTGATACCAAGAATTTTTTTCTAGAAAATTATATTCTTATTTTTGAGTTTTCATATATTGTTATATAATAGTTTGAGAAGTTTATTAAAGATTTGTATATGTTTAAAGATTGAGATGGATTTTTGATTTGATATTATAGTTGATGATGAAACGAGACCAATAGTTATTGATATTGTATTTTAAATATTGTTGAAGTAATGTAGCTTGTGTTTAGGAAAATTGTATATTGTTTCTTTAATAATTTGATATATTAAATAAATAGTTATTTTTAAAATATTATTATTAATGAAAAAGTCCAGATATGAAAGACAGTGTTCAAGACAGTAGAATAGTTTATGCAATACAATGTATTATACATTATTTGTTTTCTGTAAAGATTTAATAAACAGTACACACTTGTTTGACTATGGAAAAAAAAAAATGAAAAAGTCCAGATATGATTGATAGTTTCTTTTGAGATGTTGCAACATGGGCAGAGATTGTTTAAGTATAAATGAGATTTGATGATATATAAATAAGATTTGATAGAAAGATTTTATAAGAAAATTTTGAAACAAAAATTGTAAATGGCAGATTTGGAGGTGTAATAAGTTGTAAATTAAAGAGTAAATTTATTTAAGTAATTATGTTATTGTATTGTGATGATAAATTGTGAGATGGTTTATAAAAGATGCAGTAAGTTTATAGAAATTGAATTGTTTGTTTTAGGTTATTAATTATATCTTTGTATAGTATTTTGCAGTTTATATGATGGTTTTTTGAGTCAGGAGAGAATATAGTTTTGCTTATTTTAGAGTTTTTTAAAAAGAAGATTTCAGCAAAAATCAATTTTGATTAAATTAAAAAGAATATATATATAATTTTATGTATTGTTTTATTATAGAATTCGATATTTATTATATTATTATTCATATTATTTTGTATTAATAAAATTTTTATTAAGTATTTTTATATTAAAAATTCATTATTTGGTATTGTTATATTTAAATTCGCCATACTATATTTATTATTTAGTCTTATTAAATAAAAATTTGTTATATTCTATTAAAATTTGTGTATTATATTAATATTTGTTAACATTTGACAATTTGGAGTTAAATGATGACTTTTGTAATTTTATGTTTAATATTTGTCAATTGAAATAGCAAGAAAACATTTAATTTCAGCTTTACTTAGTGAAAGTTTAAAAAAAAACCCTAATAAAATGAAACTTATTTGTAACTATAATAAATACAATGAATTACTTGTAAACTTACAAACAGAGTTACTGCATAAATATCAAAAAACTAAAACTAAAAACTCAGCAGATCAAGAATTTACTATTAAAAAAAAAACTAAGAATATTTCACTAAATCAAATTATGAATTTAAGCAATAATTAACAAAATTCAATATCAAATAATACTAATGCTGAAAATGACAAATCTGAATCTGAAATCAAAAATAATGAATTTAATAGCAGTTCTAATGACATGTTTGAAAATTATTTAGCTTCTAATTACAAAGTTCTATCACATTCTAATGAATTTGCTAATAGCTATTTTATATGAATTTTATTATAGATTATAAACTTTAGAATAAGATTTAATTTTTCAAATACAGCAATAAAAATATTTATAAAATTTATAAAGTTGATATTAATTAAAATCAATGGTAGCAAATATGAACTTTTTTGTAAATCATTATACATAACCAAAAAATTACTTGGATTATCAAATCAATTCATTAATTTTGTAGCATGTCAAAAATGTCACAAATTATATAAACAAAATAATGTACCAAGTTTCTGAAAAAACAATCAACTATTGATAATGAAGTGCATTCATGTTGAATTTTCAAATTCAATAACTCAAAAAAGAATTTGCAATACTTTATTATCTATATAATTCAAATTATTAAATGGAAGTATTAACTGGCCAAAATTACTTTTCTTATACAACTATTCAACAGCAATTATTTCAGATATATTAAAATCCAAATTTTGAATATAATTTTTGGCATTGAGTAATTTAATTAAATACTGATGAATTCTTATGCGATATTTATGATGTCAATATTTGAAAAACCTTTAAGAATAAAAATTCTAAATTATTTTTTAATAAAGAAACAGCCAAGTTGCATTTAGAATTGGTATTAAATATTGACTGGTTTCAATTATATAATGACAAAACACATAGTACTGGCATTATATGTGTAGTCATTACCAATTTGTCACGTAATATATGCTTTAAATATAAAAACATGTTAATTCTTGACATATTACCAGGTTCCAGTAAATCAAGCTTACACAAAATAAACCATTATCTTATATCAATTGTTAACAAATTGATGCAACTATGGCAAGAAATAATGTTAGAATCAATTACTGAAAATAAGAAAGAAAGAATAATTTAGATAGCTTTAATTTTAATTTTATATAATATTCTTATAGCACACAAAGTATGTGAACATATTTCACATTAGTATCTTGTCATCTTTATTAAAAAAAAGCTAACTATATAAATAATTAATATAACTTTGATGGCATAAAAAATAGGAACAAATAATTTATATCACGATATTCAGCAACACATATACAAAATGCTACCAAATGAAATTTCTTACCCATCCATTTCAAATTTCCTAATTAGAAAGTAATAAAAGCAAAAACCTTTTATCTTCTTTAAACACCTATAACTAAAGATCCATCATTCAAAAGATATCCAAAATCAAAGATATATATCTTTACAATATTACAAGTTAACACTTCACACTATTTTATAAAACAACAAGCAAAAAGCAAAACAAAAAGTTATTTGCTTTCAGGAGAAATCCAAGATAACCAACTGATTCACAGTTAGGTCTCAAGAAGCTGATACTACTTCCACCCCTATAGCCAGGCCAGTATCAGGTTAAATATCTTTCTTGATACTGCAGAAACCCTTAGAAGCCAGAATACATCCAATAAATTAAACATCTTCATCACCATTCTAAAGGCTAGAAGATTCTCAAAGCTTTCTATCAACTAAACAAAGTTAAAATTTCTTAATATATATATAATCAACCTAAAAAACCAAAATCAGTTTGCCTCCTACAAATTCTTGATCACACGAACACGTATCAAACTCACAATAACAAAAGCTAATCTATACAACCAAAATTAACAACACATGGAGTCAATAACAAACATGTGCATAAATCACCAAATTATATGTCAGCTACTAAATTACGTATCAATCATATGTTAAACTATTTACTTACATATAAACTGTAGTAGATCACATAAACAAATTATCAAATCGAGTATCACAACAATAAGTTGAGCAACAAAACACCAACATATTTTCCTGTACTAGCAAGACAATGTCCAAACACTTTAACACATTTTCACTTACTGAAATATATCCAACTTTTATAATAATTCAATAAAAATGTCTCAATACACAACCAAACAGATACAAATAGCAACAATCCTCACCACAACACCAGTCTCAACAACAACTATATCTTCAAATCAATTTCTAACCAATTCAATATCAGCACTTCTTGACATTATACTAATTGAAAGAAGCAAACAATGAGTATCCATCATTTATTTAGATTCTAAAGACCAAATTATAGCAACTAGTCCATCAAGCTCACTCTACTATCCCCTATCTATCAAACTATCCTACAAGATGGCCCATACCTACTATCAATATAACCAGATCTAACTCTGAAAATCTTTCACTTTTCCAAATCGAATTTCATCCCAGTTAAGACAAAAAGAGCCTTACTAGCCAAATATTAATTTTTAAAGAGAAATTGACCAAACATCTAGATGAATTTCTTAACTTTCAAAACTCCTTCCAATGTATTTTTGTAAATAATGACACTTTCAAAAATTCTATTCTACAATTGGTCCTAAAAAAAGGCTGGAACTATTTCAAGCACGTTTTTTGAAATATGACCAATATAATAAGATCAATCTCAGGAGGGAAAAAATATTTCTCATTAAAGCAACATACCAGATGAACAACTCAAATTTTTAACACTCGCTTGTGTCAACAACAAGCATATTCTCAACAAAATCAGCAATTTTTATCACTCAAAATTATTAAACAAATTTCCATCTAAATACAATTATAACGGAAATCAATCAATCAGATCCCAATTCTATTGGAAAAGATCTATTATTAAAAAAAACAACAACAACACCCATGAACCAATCAAATCACAACACTCCCAGGAAAAATAATTTTCCTAAAAAGAATACATATATAAACCATCAGACCTTCACATCTGAACCCTTCATAACTGAAAAATACAATGACAAAACTGCTTTTATAATAAACTTAAACTTTTCAATATCAAAAGATATAGAAATGAAAAATCCAATCAGTACTTATCAATATTAGCCTGAAAAGAGCATTCCTGTCCTGTCCCAACTTGATGGTCTTGCCAACTCCTCAATCATATTGAATTCTAATACTCATCCAGCATTAGAATTTCCACTATCAAGACCTTTATCTCTTATACTTCTGGCTACCCACAGAAACCAAAACAATATAACCAATCCAAGAATATCAACCAGGTCGAGGCATGAAAATATAGTTCTTAAAAAGGAAAGAGAGGAGAAAATCAGACTCAAACTTTATAAGTTTGAAGAAGACCAGCTTCTACAATCATCAACTATCAAAGAATATGACCTTCTAAATACTAATAATAATGACGAAGATAAAATTAGTAGCTATGTTTCTCCTGAATTCATCAACAAACATGATTGAATTATCTGCTAGGCTTCTAAACTCTTATTTGTTAGAAACAAGTCCAAAAAACTTATAAACTTATTATTAGACATTATTCAGACACCCAAAGGTCTAGTTAGGCAAAAGTCACTTCTGAATATTTTTATAAGAATAGAAATACAAGATAAAGACTTCTTTCTTTTTTTCAAAACAGAAGAGCTTAAAAGTATTCATCAAAAAGAATACAAAAAATTAGAATTTTGCTTCCAAGCCAACTACAAAAAAAAAAATAATGTTTCTCAACCAAACAAAGAAATCAAACACAAAATTAGGCTTCTTTTGAATGCCAGTATTTTTATTGCCTATCTTAAATATATCAACATAACTGATCTTGATTCCAACCTACTTTCTCAAATCATAGAATATAAATGTAACCTATTCTACTGCCCAAAAGATAGTGAGAAACTGGATTACTTTTCAACTTTACAATAATGCAAAAAGATATTCTAAAATCTTTTTCCAGAACTCCCCCTTCTCTTGAGAAAGTTTTTTTTTACATTAAAGCCAAAATTCCACAAAGAATTCCTATTATCGATAGAAGCACCATGGCAGAAGTGGCCAAATCTCTTCACTTATATTTCAAATTTATTATGCTACCAGACACATACTTTGCAACTTTACCTTCACTATCAGATAATCCATATAACCTTTTCAAGAATCTTTCCTATCACTTTTCCGTCAAAAGAAAAAGTGATATCAAAAACTTGGGTTTCAAAATAAGAGAAGTCAAAAGATTTTACACAGTCTCTCCCAAAATCCCCAATCTTATTTTGATCTTTTTTCTCTCAAGTTTCTTTTGCCTCTTGATCTTGAATTTCTTGATTCAGAATTTAAACAATATCTTCCCTTAGATACTTCAGTTCACAGTATCATATAGTTGTTCAAAAACTTAAATCCAAATACTTTTTCAAATATCTATCTATATATTTTTTCAAATCTAAAAACCTCCTATCACAAGAATCACTAATTATTCAAGAAAACCTCTCAACTCTAAACATACAAACCCTTACAACCAATACTGTTGACATGTAAAATCTCATTAAGTATTTAAAATCTGATTTCTACTTCTCTTTTCCCCTTGGTCCCCAATGGATTTCTCCCAATATTTTTTAAACAAACAAATCCAAACTACTATCCAAAATCTCTGACATTAATCCAACATTAAACATCAATCAAAATATTACAAGAGATAGAAACCTCAAACAAATAATCAAAGACTTATATAACATCTACAAATTCCAAAAAATTCTAGAAAACTGGTTTCAGGTTTTCTTGATACTACTCCCAGAAGACCTAGCAATCATTAACCAGATCTTGGAAGAAAGAGAAACTCTATTACTAAGTGTTTCTCTACCTGATGATGACTATCTCTCTACAAACATTCTTGAGCTTTATAAAATCTTTTCTTTTAACAAACTTTCTGAATTTCTTATAACTAAAAAGACGCTTCTTGAATCAGAGTTTGCTCTCACCCCCTTCCTCTGTTAATTTATTCTATAAATACAAACCTTAACAACACTAATACTTCAATTAATGATTTCAACTCAACACATAAACATTTCCTTCCATCCAATTCATTACCATTCAATCTATATAACCATTTAACTTCCACTATTTCAAATAATTAAAACAAGACAAAAAATCCAATCACTCTTATTACTATTAATACCAGAGGACTCAATAACCTCACCAAACTCCAAACTCTCATCAACAATACAAACAATAGATCCATTCTAATGTACACAGAAACAAAATTAAAATCTGAAGATCACTACCCCAGGAACATCAATGGCAGAACCCTTATCTATGGAAAATTAAACATTGCAAAAAACAACACTCTATTAATAAACTTGACCCCTCATATTTTCCAAATTTGTGAAGTCTCAGAATTCTACACAAGTATAATTCTAAAACTCAAAAAAAAAAACCAACATTCTATTAACAATTACTTATCTCCCTTATGGAACCCAAAAAAGAAACAAAGCCACCAAACTACTTTATCAATCCATCAGATTCGCAATTCATTATAAACTTTACCACATTATATTAGAAGACTTTAATTCCTATCTTAAAGGCAGCTCATCTATCAGAGCCCCATTATCACCTTATAAACAACTGGTCTACAAACACTTAAATAGTTATAAAAACATCGGTTACCAGTTTGACAAAAGAGTATTTATATACATGACTATCACAAGTGCTTCTCGAATCGATCAAGCATAGGTGTCAAGAAATCTTGTCTTCAAAATAATCAGATATGAGGTTCAAACTATAGACATCATCCATACTGATCACTACTGTGCTATATTGTTTCTACCTCAGGAGAAAGATAAAGAAGGAGAACTAGTAGCATAAAACACTTTGAATGGCATAGGCCAATGTGGTATGCTATAGTTCGTAGAGAAAATACTTGAGGTTGTAACAATCATAAGACAAGAGGCATAACAATTATAATTGTATAAAGACAAATATAATTGTGATGATTTGTAAAGAATATTTTATTATCAAAACATTATTACACTCTGAATTCTATCAATTCCACCTTTAATTCTTTTATAAATCTCCTTTCATTTTCTTTACAACTTTCTTACAATTTCTCTATCATTTTCCTCCTGTATACGAAATACATGATTATCCTATTTATATAAAAAGAAATAAAGAATATAATTGATAAGCTAAATTATTGAGAGTGACAAATAATACAAATATGAAAAAGTTAATAAAAGGCTAATTTGTAACATGTTTCTCAATCTTTCGTGTTCATAACTTAGGGAATTATCACTTGATCATGTGATATAACAATATATTTAATTGGATACTATAAACGTTTGATCGAAATCCTTGATTATTACAAAAGTAGTAACTGAAACCTTTTTCCAGGTTTAAAGTAAAATTGTTCAGTGGATAAAAATACTATAGGTCTATTATTAGCGAATTAATGTATTATATCGATGTTTGGTATGAAATTTCCTATTTTGGAAAAGTTAAACTTTTAGGTTTAACACTATACAGTTTCAATCAAACTAGACTATTTCAAATTCCAAAAAATAAACATACTTACAAGTTCAGCATTGACAAAATACCCAAGGAAAAGATTAATAACTTTATCAATGAACTAGACTTCTGGTAAGACCTGTTATCCACATCAGATTGGGAGAACTTTAATGAAATTTGTAAGAATTTCCTAAATAAACATATCAAAAAAATTTGCCTCACTTCAATTCAAAAAGACCACCGCACTGCTGTAGAAAAAAAGCTCAAAAAACAAACCAGAAGATAAACAAAATCATAATCCAGCTCAAAAACAACCATTCTTCATCCAATCTAAATTCTGAACTTGGTAATCTCTATAGAATCACAAACCACTACAATAAAATCTCAATTAAATGTCTACAAAAGCTTAAAAAACTTCTAATTAAAGAAGCACCAAGTCAATTTCAACAAGAACTTATAAAAGAATATCATTTCAACATGAAAAACTTAGTTAAAAACTTCTATAACAAACTCAAAAACTATATCAAGAAGGCCTTGGAATCAATTAAACCAAAATTTAATCTTCATTGAATCTATGATGACAATGATCAAATTGAAAATAATTCAGAAACAATTCAAGAAATAATTAACAAGTTATTTAAAAACATCCTGAGAAAAAAGCTTTGACCTGAACAAATTTCCAAACTGATATGATAAATACTTTATCAAACCAGTTAATCAAGAAGTATATAGCAATCTAATCCAATATCTGATTCTACAATTATTCATGAAGCAATATATAACCTACCCAAAAACAAAACTCCTGGAATGTCTGGAATCAGTTACGATATCATCAAACTTATGGACAAAAAAACTATCCTTCATATCTCTACAATCTTCAATCATATACTAATATCTTCATATATCCCTAAATTATGAAAACAAACTATTATCATACTTATTCCCAAAAAACTCACATAGAGCCACAAACTCAATAACACTAGATCAATATTCTTAGTCGACTCAATCAGAAAAGTATTTACAGGAATTATCAATAAAAAACTCATCAAATCCTCAAAAACAATAATATTCTCTATAAACTGAATTGCGCTGGATTGCCCAATCAAAGCATTATGAAACCACTATCAATGATAAACTCTGCCCTATAAGTTGCTAATACAAATAATAAGGAATTCTAGTTTGCATATCTAAACATAGCAAAAGCTTTTGACTCAGCATCCATCTTTGCAATTAAAAAATCACTCAAAAGAATCAACTGTCCAAGCTCCACTATCAACTTGTTTATAAATCTGCTCAGCAACAGAAAAGTATCCATCAATACTTCTTTTGAAGCAACTAACCTCTTTACAGTCAACAATGGCATCAAACAAGGCAAAACATTATCCCCTATACTATAGATAATATTCTATAATCCTTTAATTACACAATTATTCAAACAATAACCCATTCAAAACTTTATTGCACTCAATGCGCTAGCCTATATGGATGACCTTGTGCTTATGCAGATTTCAAATCAAGAATGAAAAATCTTCTAAATATTGCCAATCAATTTTTTTCAATTAATAACATTACTTGTAACAAAGATAAAACTCAAATTATAAGCAATGTCAATACCAAACAGGGAATATTCAATACTATAAAATTCAGCAATCATCAAATACAAGTTTTAAAACCATACCAAAGTGTAAAATATCTAGGAATGCTTATTTCTTTTAGAAACTTTCTGAAAACTAATAGAAAAGCCTTCAGCTAATTAGTGAACACAATTTTATAAGAACTAAACAAACAAAATTGGAAAGATCAAATCTAACAACAAATATGCAAATAGGTAATTATGGGAAAGTTTGAATATTTCCTCACAATGACCTTTCTCAATAAATCTATACTCAACCATTTATAAACAAAAGTCAACAAACTCATTAAATTAGCATACAAAATAAACTCCAAATGCTCAAATACAATACTCATTAGCCATAGTGATCTTAATATTACACTTCTTAAAGAAAGACAAAGATCTTCTCTAATAGGTAATCTAATAATCAAACTTTTCACTTCAACTACAAGAAAATACATAATACAGAAAATACAATTAATATAAAGGAAAGAAGCAACCTGGTCTTGCACAATATGTGATTCAGAAGTATTTAATCAAGATAATTGGATACTCTATACTGCTAGAATCACCAAGAATCTAAAAATTCAAATCTGTTCAATTGAATACCCAAACTACCACCAAATTCAAGAAACTCAATAGGCCTTCTACTAGCCAAGCTATAATCAAACACCAGAACTATTGCAATTATCACTGCTAATGCTCTCAATATCCAGTTTACAAATCAACTTATAAAGTTCAACAGTATTATTAAACTCTTTTGATTCTAACTAATAGCTCATACAGGAATCATTCAGTGTGAACCAGAACCCTATTGGTTCAAAAACTTCACTAACCATAGTGGTTTACTGGGATCTCATGGACCAATACCCAATCATAAAGCATCCTTCTGGCTTATTCACAGTATTAACACCATTGTTAAAATATACAAGAAACATTATCATATCCAGGAAAATCTTCATCTCAAAGAAAGACATTTCAACATAAATAATAACAATATTCTCACCAAATGTGATGGTTGTTCAGTTGTTATTCCAAGTGCTGACTCCTGCACATTAAACTTTATAAGCTTAGAAGCATTCTTTTTATGGGTCCTTTCCAACCCTTCAAATACTAACAAGTATCATCTAAGCAATATAATCAAAGAGATCTCAAGAACTTTCCCAAAAAACGAACATATCCTTCAATCGGTAAACATTTTCTCTAACTCTTCTCCCATTTCAACACTTCAGAAAATTGGATTTCCTCAGTTATACCATATTCAAAACTATCAAGGATACATTTTTGTAAATAATTTCAAAGTTAAACTAAACAATTCTAATCTTTTATCTGGCAACCTGCTGCAAGTTCTCTTTGATCTTCTTCACTGGTACCCTTCCAATTGTGAAATCAAAATAAAAAACAACAAAAAGATATTTCAAAAGACCTCCAACTATTCTAGAAAAATGACAAAAATTAATTTTTTCTCAATCATTTAGAAAATTAACAAAATGATACTCAAGAAAATAATACTTCTTATCTATTTTAGCTTCAAGTCAAATCCAAGGGCTAATAATATTATAAACTGGAACAATTCAACATTGTACTTTTCAGAAAACTTTATAATCAACAATTCTTAACTGGGTAGTAATGTCAGGTAGTGCAAAAAGATTCTTAGCATTACCAAAACATATATAATAGCAGAAAGCTCATCAATACTAAAAATATTTGAATCCTTTCATAGTCCACAAGATATCAAAATCATTAACTAATCTAATAAAAACTTGAAGAATGTATGAAGCAACAAATACAGTGACCTAATCACCTTTTGCATCAAGTTCTTGTTAGAAACTCTTTCTACACAAGAAAATCTTCATTAACAATATTCAGATCAATATCCAGATTCCTACTGTCCACAATGCGAACTCCATACCGAAAACATACAACATGTATTTAAATATTCAATAGTTTCAGAAGAAATTAATTAAATCATCAAGCAAATTAACCTTATTCTCCACTCCAATGGTAACTCAGAACTGATAACCTATATATGGTAAGTCATAAAGCTAGTATGCGGAATTACTGACAGCATTTTTTCCCTATTAGACTTTAACAATTGGGCACAAGCATCGACTAAAGCTCTAATACAATTATATAATACCATATGGAAATTATGATGTGCTATGGCCAATACCTCTTTACAAATAGTATAAAATGGAAAGACAAATGCTCTAGCAACATAATCAAAGACAATAAAGCAACTTCCAAATCAAATCCACAAAAATCTCCATCTATACAAGAGCCAATAACAACAATTGACCTACCTACCTTGGTCACAAACACTTATATTCAAAGCAATTACAACTTAATCCAAAGCTATTCCAATCTTATTTCTTTCAACATTGAGTAGGTAAACATTGCTGCTTAGTACTATCTGACAAGATATATTGTTTTAAATTTTATTTTTAATATTAGTTATGTGGTTTCTATAGACAAGCTAGCATTAAACTCATTGTATTTACAAATAAGAGATGTTATTTCTTTCACAATGTATACTTTTAATATACAAATCAAATTAAGAAATAATGTTTACCTACTAAAAAAAAATGTTACCAAATGAAAGAATTGCAATACTAATACAGTACAAAAGCATTTTGTCAATATAAATCTAACTAAATGGTCTAAGCTTTTTTGCTTATTCTATTTTGATCCTATTCGGTATTTGGTCATTAATCCAATGCATTGTTTTTTTTTAGGTATTGATAAATGGCTTATTAAAAGAATATACAGAGGGTACTCAAAAGTCATTGGACAAACTTTAAAAATTTATATCTAGCTATATATACAGAATTAAAAAA
>CAJVPV010001681.1:0-15033 GCA_910591835.1 Acaulospora morrowiae | reverse complement strand
AAATTGGTCGAGTTTTTTGAGTTTTTTGTTGGCTTTGATTATGGTTTCGAGGTCGAGAAGTGTTGAAGGTCTGGAGTTTGTCTAGCATATTTTATTAGTTTATATCTATGATTTAATATATGAAATATTATTGTAAGCCACCTGTTAAAATATATATATATATATATATATAATATTATCTATAAACTATTGTATTATATGCTAGACTATATTAAGTTTTCTATATCAGCTTATTGTTATGACCTATTTCTTGCAGTATTTGTTAAGACTAATGTATCAAAACTTTGTTAGTATTATTATTATATATATAGTAAATCTCTCTACTGCTATATTCTTTTTCAGGTTAAGTCATCCATCTATTAACTTTTCTTTGAATTCTGTTTGTCCCTTCTTTTTTCTTTTTTTCCCTTGTACTTTTTTTTTTTTGTTGTCTTTATTCTTTTTATTGTTGCTATAATATCTTTTGCTTTTATATTTTCTTTTATAATATTATTCTTTTTTTTTTATTATTAAAATTTTTTATATCTCATTTGTCAAACTCTTCTTAGTTCTAATGTTATCTTGTTTGATATTACTTTTAAGATTTCTTTGACTTTTTGTCTATTTATTTGACTTATTATTTTTGTAATGTCATTGCTCTATATTCTTTTAATTGTGAATCTGTCATTTTTTTCTAATTTTGGGACTAGCTTTTTGATCTTTTTTTGCCAACACCAACTCTTTTCTTTTTTTTGCTCACTTTACTTGAAATTAGTTGTTTTTTGAAATGATCTTTAAAGATATATTCTATCATCTTTATTTTTTTATACCATATACATTTGTTATCTTTATAGATTTTTGATTTTCTTTTATATAGTTTGTCTTTTATAAGCAGCTCCTTGTTTAGTAGTTTGTATTTAAACAATTAATTATTATAATTCTTTTGATTTGTTTTGTAACTAGTAATTTTTGGTGATGCTAGGTTTATCTAGATTCTTTTTCAATCTTATCTCTTGATTTGAGCCAGGCCTTGTATTGTCTCTATATGATTTATTTACTTATCTATTTGCTATTATATTATTGTTTCATGAATTTGTCTACCCAATATTCAAGTTCTGTTTTCTTTATTAAAGTGTACATGTTAGATTTCTAATCTGCCAACTGTTTATTCCTATTATTTATCCATTTTCTAACTTCTTTTCTTCACCAACTCATCTGCCCTATTGTTGTATATATTTTTTATATATGCTTTAACCTTTTCCAATTTTATTATTACTGTTGTATTTCTATCTTTTCTTTTATTAATGTTATTGTGATTATGTTTGTAGTCTTTATTATTTTCTTCTTGTTGAATTTTTAGTTCTTGATCATATATATTATATATTAATTATTTGTAAAGATTTTGTTTTTAAATTTATCAATATTAGTGCCACAAGAATTGCAATAAGTTTTGCACATGTTGAAAATGAATATCCTTTATATTTCCCTTTGAATTTTTGATTTTTTTGTGTTTCCTTATTTATTATTATTTCACCAATTCCTATTTTGATTTGGTTATGATTGTATTTTTCTAATAATCCATCAGTATATATTTTTACTTTTTTCCAATTTTAAAATTTTTCCCTAATTTTTTTCATCTCTTTCTCTACATTGTTCTTTAGTGTTATTGGAAGTATCTCTGTTGTGTTTGATTTATTTGCTAATATTTTTTCAACAATTATTTAGACTTCTTCTTATTTTTTTAATTTTAATTGATTTCAGAGATATCTGTTTTTAATCAAATTTAGTAATTTCATTATACATGATATGTTTCCTAGGATTGGATTTATCTACTTTAAGCCATATTATTCTCTTTACTGCTGGAATTATAATTATATCTTTCAAGTTTAGTTTTCTTATACATTTGTTTGCTTTACCTAATATATTTTTTCCATATTTTTTGCATTAAATAATTGGAGAGTTATCTGTATTATATATATAGTATTGAGCTTTAAAATGGTTGCTTGTGATACAAACTCTTTTATTCACTTTACCTATGAAGATTTCTTGATCCATAATTGTTAAAATAAATTTTTATTTTCTTAGATTTGATTGGTTGGCTATGATGCCTATTGCAAATAAATTTATATTATCTCTGGTTGATTATATATCTTTTTTCTTGTATTGGCACTTGATGTTCTCATATCAGAGTAGCCTGCATTCCAGATGTTTTGCATCAGATCTTGTTTTGAACTGGTCTCAATTTATTGTCAATTATAATTTCTTATAGTTTTTTATTAATTATGATTTGTTATTAATTATAATTACAGTTATGATTTCAATTATGATTTCTTATTAATTACAATTTCTTATTTAATTCGAATAAAATATTGTATTATTATTAAAAATCATATTAATTTGAAAATCAAAAATATAAATCCACCACATGTATAATAAAAACCATGCATGTATTACACTTTAGCTTTTTAAATAAAATAAAAAAATATATATTTAACCTATAAAAGAAATTATATTTAAATTAATATATACAGTATATAATAATAATTTTTGGCATTAATATAAAATTTATAAAACTTTTGCATTTTTAGTAAATTTTATTAACAATGTTTTATAACATCTTTGTTATTATTTTCTTTTTTTGTTTGTTTTTTATTTATTTTCAAAAGTTTCGAATATAAGGAAACCTGGTGATTTTTGAACCTGTTTATAAATTTCAAAAATAAAATTATTAAACATTTCCTTTTTTATATAACGGTTTGACCTGATAATGATAAGTGCAGAATAATTAAATAGTTTCTTTGAGTGTAAAGACAATGATACTTAAATATAAAATAATAATTTCGCGAATTTCCAAATGCGGGAAAACAATGGCGGTTCAAACAGGGGTTGTGCTTATTCAAAGGGAGTATATTACGAATTGACATTGTAATTTAGCTCAGTCTAACTCATCCATACTGTGATACTCACGGTCGGAGTAGAAAGTCCTCCGACTTTTTATACCATTAGAATTTTTGTCAATGATTGACATTATTTTAGGGAATTGAGTGCAAGAAACGTTAAGCCACAAACAAATTTTTGCACACAACTGCAAAAATTCAACAGATGTACAACGTTGGATTCTTCGAATTCTCCTTTGTTTTCAAATATAAAAATACGCTAAAGTCAAAACATTGAAAATTTTTTTATTTATTATTTATTAATTCGGGTATAAGATATTTCAAGCGTCTTGCGAATTTTTTCTACAAAAGCATTTACAATGGGAAGTGGTGCGAGTTGTTGTATGGTAATTCCAGAGTTTGCAAACTACTTTTTTTCCACGTGTTTGATATAAATAGAAAAAAGGATTGGATCGGTGATTGAAAGAATATTAATCAGGAAAATTGATTTTAAGGATTCTGAACAAAAATCCACACAACCCATGCAACCTCCGCCGATAGTCTATCAACAACCTCCGTCGACGATGTATCAATCGCCTCCGCCGACGATGTATCCGTCGACGATGTATCAACAACCTCAGCCGACGATATATCGACAACCTCCGCCTGTAAATACGCATGTTCCGCTACAGACTTTACCACCACAAACCTACTCCCCAATAAATCAACCATATATCCCTTCAATAATCAGTCCAAATCGAAGTACTGTTTTAATTCCAGAGCCATACGATATTCCTCCGACTGAAACTACAAAAACCTATGAACCACCAGAGAAAGACGCAATCTGTTTAAATTGTAGTCAAAATAAGGTAGACACCGATACCGACGGTTTTCCAAGCGAATATTGCAGTGACGATTGTCGTCGAGAGGCGTTAACAACGGGATTTTCCAGTCCATGCATACAATGCAAGGAGTTCCCTCGAATCACGGGGTCCGAATTTTGTGGATGGCAGAAGTGCAGAAATCTACCAATGTGCTTACAATGCAAGGTAATTAAATTAGTCACCTTTTTTGAAATTCATGATTATGACCAAATTCGCGCTTAATTTATAAATAATCCGTCATCATTTGATATTAACTAGACTAATCGCGTTTATCCGCGTTCCCTTTGGTGTTCGAGGACTTGTCGGGATCAAACTCCTAATTGGCAGAATTTAATAACCGAAAGAAGTAATCAACTGTGTTTAAGTTGTAACCGAGATTATGCATTGTCGAGTCAAGACTTTTGCGGGAGTCAATGTGAGCGCGTGATCCGGGAAAGAGGTATTTGAACTTTATTCAGTCATGCGCTTTAATAAATAACCAGAAAGTTAATATAAGATACTCTGATAGCCCCTTGTCTACTGAAGCTCCCAGCGAACGGTCAAAAATACAGGGACATCATGAACCAGTTTAGAATCGCTTGGAAGCATCCACATAAATCCATTCCCGAGGTTGATTCGGTATGGAAGATATATTGCACCGAAGATATTAATGCTCGTTACAATATTTATCGAGCAGAAGTTGAACAAGAGCAACAATTGGCTGGAAAACCCTTCCCGAAAGGAGATGGAAGACGTTTAATGAGCGCAGGAAATGAACAAAGACGTTTTCACGGAACAAAAATGTACGTAGTCTAAATGGTTTTGGTTATACCATTAATGTCTTGTTTATGTTTTAATAAAATTTTTGTTTTAGGTCATGTTTTATTGGTTTATCAATTGGAGAGGTTTGCGCCGACAAATCTTGTTCTGTTTGTTGTATCATAAAGGAAGGGTATAAACTCCGTTACGTGGGGACTGGCACAATTTCTGCTGCATTCCAGCGTTTTGGGTTCGTCATTCTGTAGCATTAAGGAACGAAATCTATTTCAATTTCCAATTACACACGAATTAATCTATTTGATATTTATGCTTTTAATTTATTGTAGGAGAGGAATATATTTCTCCGGTACCTCTTCAAAATCAGACGATTATAATGAGGGTTCATTGAAAAATCATTATGGAACAAATTACAAAGTGATGATATTAAATAAAGTTGTAGTAGGTAAAGGGTATCCGTTAACAAGGGACAACATGACGTTAACAAGTCCGCCGCCAGGATATAATAGTGTTTTAGGTGAACCTAGTGATACTGGTAATCTGAATTATGATGAAGTGGTGGTATATAGGGAAGAGGCATCAATTCCACAATACTTGATTGTCTACAAGGTTGCATGATTTTATTTGCCACAATAATTTTCTGTATTTTTAGTTCATAGCCCACGGATTAAAGATTTTAGAATAATTTATTTAGAATCGATTGTAAATCAAAAACAATAAATTAAATTAATAGCGATTCCAAATTCTGAAAGAGCAGAACTTGGCATTCAGAGATCTGACGATCAAACTTCTGGAAATGGAAATCTATCATTAATAAAATTAGTAATTTTTGGTTAGTAGACGAATTGTGTTTGGGTAATTATGCTTCGATCTTATTTAATTTCTTGTCCATGTATTCCTTTATTAAACAGCAATCATAAATTTATGCGATTTATATACAGTACATATTAATAAACATACTGTATATTGATTATAATTCATATAATAATTATAAAAAGATTCAAAATAAAATTTATTTCAATCATGAAACAATATGAAAAAGTTGTTGTTTATTAATATTTTAAAAGAAATAGTTATGTTTGACTTAAAAAACAGATATTATTACATTAATAAACCTATTATTTTATACAGTATATTATTCATTAGTGGCTATTTTTGTTATACGTAATTTTTAAATTTTAATCTCAAAAATATTATAATTATTGTATTGCAAAATTTTTTTTATATAATATTAATGATTTAAAATTTTTTAAATATAGTTTTAAATCTAATTTTTATAATATATTTATTATCTTTCTTTAATTTTAATTATATTTAGAAATGGTAATTTTGATTCAAACCTAATTCAAACTTGATTTAAAGTATTTGAAAATATAGTAAATCTCTAATAATAATTCAAAATTTAATATAAATAAATAATTTTTTATAATATTATTAATAATTTAATAATTTAACTTAATTTTTATAATCTTTAAATATAAAGATTAAAAATATATAATTACTTATTAATTAAAAATTAAAAATATAATAAATTACTTGATATTATATGTATATTTGTATTATTATAAAAGAAAATAATTAATAATACAACTTTTAATATAATATAATATAATTTAAATTTTTATAAAAGAAAAAAATTATAAAAACTAATAATAATTCTAATAATAAACAAAATCAAATTTAAAAAAACAATAATTAATTTTAAAAAATTAAAACATATATAGAAAATAAAAATAATAATAAAACAAAAAAATTATAAAAATAAAAAATTACAAATTATTAGAATAAATAGCTAATATATAAAAAATATAATATAATATATATATAAACAAAATTCTTTTAATTAATATTTAAGTTATTGATTTTTTAAAAAACTTAAGATTATATGAAATTATTTATTATTCTAATAATAATTTCTATTAAAATAAATTAAAAAATAATAAATATTTTTTAACTTTTATTAATAATTTAAATAAAGTAAAAAAATTTTTTTTATAAATTTTATAATTATTAATAATAAATTATTAAGTTTATTAATTAAAGAAAAATTTATAAGTTTAAGTTTATTCAAAAATTAAATTATTAAAAATTATATAAATAATAATTATTAATATATTTTTTTATTTAAGTTTTTTAAATAACTTGAATTGTTTGAACTATTTAATTTATATATTATAATATTATAATTATATAAATTAAACCTATAAGTCAATAGTACAATAAATAATGCTTTTAAATCTTCAAATATATATTTTTGGTTTAATACATATAGAAAACAAATTTTATAAATTTTATCTTTTATATTAAATATTCAAATTATTTTTAATTTCAATTAGATTATATATAGATAGAATCTCTAGTTTTTTTAACAATTATAGATTAAAAACTTATGACATTGTTGTTATGAAATATGCAGGCTAAAGGATACAGTTGGATCTTGAAGTTTTTTGCTGCATGGGTTGTATTAAGGAGTCAATTGTCTTGGTTGAATTTGTCTAGGTTGCAGAGTGGACAAAACTATATTGATTCTCTTTTTTGTATTGATATAATATCTTGATAGAGATATTTTCTGATTGATGGAGTAGCAAGTTTGGATATTAGGTTAGTTACAAGGGATGATCTTTGTCCTTCTTCAAGCAAAGAGATTTTTAAGCCTCTCTCGCTGACTAGAATAAGGTTGGAACATCTTGATGATATCTTATATAAGAACTTAATGAGTTTGTTGATTTTTCTTTGTAGACTGCTGAGGAAAGATTTGTGGAGATGAAAAGTGAATAAGAAATACTTAAATTTTCCAAGTACGACCTATTCAATAATTTTTTGTTTGATTCCCCTTTCCAGTTTTGATATGTAAGTTCTTTTAAAATTTTGTTGGTTGTTTCTTTGAAGATTTTTCTGTTGAATTTTAGCATATAACATGAAGATATCTGGATGCCCAGGTATTTCACACTCTCAAAAGGTTTTAAAACTTGAATTGTGTAGTTGTCGAAGATAATGCTATAGAACATACTGTTTTTGATTAAAATATTGTTGATTATTTTTGTTTTGTCCTTGTTGCATAATAATCCATTAATTTGAAAAAATTAGTTTGCTGTTTCTAGGAGGCTTTCCATCTTGTTTTTGGTATCTGCAATTAATATCAGGTCATCCATATACACTAAGGCATTGGAAGCAATGTATTTGGTTATTCTGGGGTGATTGAAAAGTTTGGTGATTAATGGATCATAGAAAATGACCCAAGTGATTGGAGATAGAGTTTCTCCCTGCTCTATTCCATTATTAACCATAAAAGATTCCGTTGGTCCAAATGGAGTATTAATTGACATTACTCTGTTGGAAAATAGGTTAACAATAAGTTGAATTAACTTCTCTGGACAGTTGATTTTTTGAAATAATTTTTGGATGGCTGGGATTGAAGCAAAGTCGAAGGCTTTGGCAATGTCTAAAGAGGCAAACCAGAATTCTTTATTATCAATATTTGCAGCTTGGATTGCTAAGTTGACAATAGTTGGGAGTTCCATAGTGCTTTGGCCAGAAAGACTGGTAAAATTGAAATCTTATAGTATTTGATTGTTTTTGAGAGTTTTGGTGAACCTTTTGTTAATTATATTGATAAAAAGTTTTTTTGCAGATTTCACAAGAGATATAGGTCATGTATTATTTAGGTTGTGACTTTAGGTTATTTTCTTGAGGATTAGTGTGATGATGGCTTGTTTTTAGAAATTAGAAATGGATGTGAAGTTAGTAATGGAATTGAATATGTTGCAGAAAGGTTCATAGGTGCTTTTGTCTAGAAGTTTGAATAATTTTGTAGCTAATTTCTGATTTTCCTGGAGCTTTGTTTTTTGGAAGTGATTTAATAGTGGACTCAAGAGTTGCCAGATCGATTATTGAGAATACTTCTTTATATTGTTAGTATAAAAATTGTAATAGGAGGCATGACATGACATGTGAGGCCCAGCGCGGTGCTGCATGGGGCATCGATTATGTATCAATTATGCATGATTGATGGGTGCCGAGTTTGTAGAAGTTTAGTAATTTTGCATGACGCGACGATAGATTAAAAAGACGTGTCACGATAGTATAAATAGCCAATGTACCTAGAACAGAAAAAGAGACGAGAAAATTAATAAAATATTGATTTTGCGAAATCTAATTGCTTATACCAGTGCAACGATAATTAATAAACTTACCTTATTTGTTATTTAGTCATCCTAGAAAGGATCCGCCACCCTATAGCTTGACAGGAGAGATTAGAAGAGAAGACTAATTAAACCTAGAGGAAGATTAAGATAATTATCACCACACATACCTTTGGTATCACCAGCAATATAGACCCTTTCCCCAACGTGATACAAGTCTTGACCCGAAGTAGCGACAGATTCACTGTTGAGGACAACAATATAGATCTTAATCTATCAGAAGAGGGTTGTACGTTTTTTGCCACTTAGAAAATCTGTGGAGATTAAAAGGTCACTGGCGTAAGATGTTTTGGAAGTAGGAATTAATAATATCTTTTATGACTTCAGGATCATCCTTGATTTGGTTTTCGTTGTTATATATTTGTGTGAGATTAATTTTGGATTTGATTTTGCCAAGGATTCTGGCAATATAATTTTTTGGCTTGGTGTAAAAGTTTTCTACAATAGTTTTGAAGTTGAGACAGTACTTTTCTAGAAGTTTGTATTGAACCTGAAGTAATCCTTTCTTAAATAACAATCTTTTAAGTTTCTTGAGACCTTTTACTGATATATCTGTTTGCATTGGTTATAGATCTATAAGATTATTATCTAGTGAGATAGAAGATTTGTTTTTTTTAATAAGAATTATGACTTGATTAATTTTTCTGATCTGTGTTTTGAGATTTTTTTCTGCTTTGATGTATTGACTCTTTTTAGAAATATTCACTTTGGTTTTCTTGATGAATTTGATCATAGAGTCTTTTATTATATTGTTAAGTTCCTCCCAGGATGTGGAAGAGAATGTACTAAGCCAGAGTTCAATGTCTTTAGTAAAGTTAACAATATTTTCTTTAGTTGTCTTGTCAATATTCAATTTGTAGATTGTTTTGATTTTCTTGAACTCAAACTAGTCTAGTTTGATGGTAACTGATCAATGGTCTGTTGGAATAGTATCGCATTTGCTAACCTGATACCAAATAACTTTGGGTACTAGATTTTTGGATACCTACACTTGATCGATACAGGATATACTTGTGAAAGTAAAGTATGTGAATGCTTTTTCATCAAACTGTTGGCTGATGTCGATGTAATTGTTAAAGTAATTGTAAATTAATTGTTTGTACAAAAATGTTATAGCTTCAATTGATAGGGCTTTTTTGGGATAAGAATTGAAGTCGCCTGAAATGATATAATGGAGTTTGGATATTGCAGTGATTCTAATAGTTTGGCATAAAAGACTAACACCTGATCTTCTTTCATTAATATTGTATGAAAGATAGACAACAGTTAGGAGAATATTAACCTTGCTTTTGAATTTTAGAATTATGGAAGAGCAAAATTCTGAGGTAGATAAGATTTCAAATATATGGAAAAAGAAGTCTTTTCCTATAATAAAAGCTGTCACATTTTTCGATGCATCTGAATTGCCATATATGATAGATCTGCTATTGAAGTTTTTTGGATGAAAATCGCTTTTCTTTAATTTCATCTTTGTACAAAGTAGGATTGATCTGTTTTCAACAGAATTGGAGAGAACTTGAAATTTGATGATTTCATTAAGTTCTCTTGTATTGAGTGTAGTAAAGAAAATTAGATTTTGATAGTTGCAAGAGGTAGATATATTTAAGTTGTTATGGGTGAATAGATAATTTGAGTGATAATCTGAGTGGTGTAAAGGAAGAGTTGGTTCATTGTGAATAATAATAGGATTTATTGAAGGAGATAATTGATGGAAGAAAATCTAGGAGATGTATTTATAGTATGGTTATTGGTTTTTGTACTCATAAGAAAGAATTAGATTAGAAAAGAAGCAAGATCGAACTTTGGTTCAGGAAAGGATTCTAAAATAATGAAGTGCTCAGGAAGTCTATTGAATTTGAATATTTTGTGGAGATCAGCAATATTGGCTAAAAGAAAATCATTGTCTGGTAATAGAATACTGATATGTGGCATTTTATTCTCTTGTAAGATTTGATTGATTTTATTGGAGTTTTCTAGTAAATGAATAAGTGGAATGTTGAACCATGACTTGGGGATTCTTTGGAATTTGTATTTGTTATAGAGGGATTTAATAGTTTTTCTCAGGTTTTCATCTTTTGAAAGAAATTTGTCAATTTCCAAGGATGGATTGAGATCTGATATATTTTTTGGCAGCCAAGGCTTATCAGTTTGTGGAACATCTGAAGAGATCCACTGTGCTTCCAATGGTAATTGAAAGAAGAAATCTTTTTTAAGAGTATTGATAAGAATTTGAGCATCTTGGTAGTTAGTAGCAGGAATTTGAAATATTACTAATGTTATATATTCAGGTATTGACAAGAAACTATAAGAAAGGGATTCTTTAGATACAATAAAGCATGGAGAAAGTCTCTTGAAAAAGTATTTGTTTCAAGTTCTTTGACTATCACACTTATATCTTGAGTTGATGGATCTATTGAAAACTGGTTTTGAAATTCAGGTGCCAGGTCTATAAAAGAGTCTGGAAGTGAAATTACTGGTGGAGGAAGATTGAAATAAGATTCTGAAAGTCTTGAAAGAATAACAAATTGCTTTTTGAGTTCTCTTATTAAACTGTCCAGGTTTCTTAATTCACTTCTCTTAGTTTTTGGGAATAAAGAAAGGATGTTATATGGAAGATTGGAGGAATGTTCTAATAATAAAGGTAAAATTTCAAAATAGAAATTTGGAAGAAGATCGAACTTGTAATAAAGTTGCAGTGATCTTGCAATATCTCCTATTGTGTTTCTATCTGCAATGGAGATTTTGTAAAGAATCTTTGCTTTAATTTTTGAAGGAATAGAGTTTGGATTTGATAAGAGTGGAGGAAGATTGTTCTAGAACATTTCTTTGTAGAAGGGTAGAAGTTCGAGACGATCTAGGTCTTCTATATTTTCTGGATAGTAGAAATAATTGCATCCATAGTCTAGGATTTGTATGAGTTAAAAATAAGTAAGGTTGAATATATTAATGTACTACAGATATGCAACAAGAAGACAGGCATTTAGAAGTAGCCTAATTTTTTGTTTTGTTATACAGTTCAAATGGGTAATCTTGTTTTTGATCTTGTAATTTTTTTGAAAACATTTTTCTAGTTTCTTATATTTCTTTTGGTGATTGTTCTGGAGGTCTTTGATCTTGAAAAAAAATCTGAAAAATTGTCAGTCTCCTGCCTCTATTTTTATAAAGATAGCAAGGCAAGACTTTTGTCTAGTATTGTCTTTAGGTGTTTTGTAAATGTCAAAGATAAGATTGATTATTTTTTGTGATTTGCTTTTTACTAATAATAGTTTGAAGGCCCACTGAACTATTCAATGGTGATCACATATGACTTCTAATAGTAAGAAGTCTTGTGGATCTGTCTTATTATCACTATCGTTGTTATAGTCAAGAGAATTATATTTCTCAGTATCTGGTGACTTTATTGCCAAATTGTCCTTATACTCATTGAGTCTTGTGCTGGCTTGTTCTTTTCTAATTTTAAAAATAGCTCTTCTATCAGGTCTAGAATCTTGTTTATTAGAGTTGCAAATGTCTAGAGAGTTGGTAGAGCTGCAAGCATGTGGACTTTGTAAGATAGGGAATGAGAACCTTATGGAAAAAAGAAATGACTTGTCTAGGTTTTGTGAGTTAAGAATATTTGAGAAGTTGATTGGAGTGAATAGAAGATTATTCTTGGTTTCTGGAAAGAAAAGTGTACTGGAGGAGACTCCCATGTCTAGATTACTAGAAATGGAAAAATCCAAGTTGATTGACATAGATGAGTCATATTGCTAATTAAATTTGGATGTGCTGGATTCTGATTAGAGAAGGATAGTGAAGTGTTTAATTGAGTATGATAATCAATTGATTCTGTTATTTGTGATTGGTTAAGTGAAGGGTTAGAAGTTGTAATTGGATTATTGGACAAAAAGGTAGATGGAGTTTTTGAATATTCAGCTGGACTAATTTGATAATTTGCGCTTAGGGAAAATGTTTTTTTCTTTCCACTTGTCTTTCTATCAACTTTGATTATATTCCAGGAAACATACTTGGAATAGTTTTAGTCTTTGCTAATAACCTGATTGAGAATTCCTTCTCTAAGAGTTTCATTGTTTATAAAGATAGTTTGAGAAGAGTTTTGATAATTTAGGAATTCATCTAACTGATTGCATAGTTTGTCTTTGAAAAAGGAAGATTGAATAAGTAGACTGTTTTGATCTTTGATTGAAAATTTCAGTTGTATAATAGAGAGATTTGATGAACTTGTGTAAGTGACATTTTGAGTGGGAATAAGTCATCTTGAAGAATGATTGGACAGAAATGAAGTAGTGATAGATGTGGAAGGTTCTATGATAATGATTTCTTTGTTTTTGTTCAAATAAATGACTGCAAATTGATATTTCTTTCTTTCAATGAGGATGATATTCAGCAAGAGAGGTTCGACAGTTTGGTAATGTGGTGAGAAAAATGGAATAGGATAGGAAGTTCTAATGGAAACTACTTGAACATTGTGACTAGACATGTTGTTATCTAAAGTTTTATATTGTCATCTTAGAATAATTATCATTAGAAAAGGTTATTATATTGAAATAATATTATTTTATATATTTTAAGACTTGAAAAAATATTAAATATTATAAAAAAAAAAATTATTAAACTGATTTGTTTGAAATTAAACTTTTATAACTTTTTTTTTTAATTATGTTTATAATAATTATCTTTTTTTTTTTTTTTTTTTAGGAGACTAAGTTGCAATACACACATACTGTATACTTTATTGTGAGATCACTTAAGATTACAATTGTTTATATATGAATAGTCTATTAACATATTGCTAATATTAACTCAAACTATTTGTTTCCTTTTACCAAAATACCAACATTTTACACCAAGTAGGTGAGTCCATACCCTAGTTTATACCATAACTCCCTATTTGTAAATATAAAGTAAGGAAAATCCTGTCCAACAGTTAAAAAACCTTTCTAGTGGTTACCTTTTTGGCTTGTGATTCTACTCTTTCCAAATTGAGTTACCAATCTGAATTGTGCTAACATCAAATAGGGTAGTAAGGTTCACCTACATTATATGGAGTTTGCTGTGCCAATTTGAAAAAGTTGACTGATTGGATACAACTTATTTAGGAAGCCATTCAACCTGAATAGGAGATGGTACTACAAAGTCTGTTGTGCCAGTTGGGGTTATGGACTTATACCAGAGTTAGACCAAAAGTCTTATCTCATGCAACCTTTTTTGCTTCGACCTGTTTTCAGCCTGCAATTGTCAGAAAGACCAGAGGTTCCATCTTTATGCAGCTTAGCTTTAGTTTATAATAATCAAACAATTATTATACTATAATACTTTCTTAAAAATTATAATTTTAATACTTGTTAAATCAATATGTAAAATAACTTTATATAAGAAACAATATTCAAACAAATTATAATATCAGATACTTTTATTAATTTTTATTTAATTACTTTTATCTAAAATTAAACTGATATTTTGTAATTAAAATCTAGAAATATTAATCATTGTATTATTAATTTATAAGTCTTTTTAGTAAATTTAAATATTGAAACAAAACAATTAATATTATATATTTTTTTAAATAATTATTAAATATAATTATATAGATAAAACTCTTTTTACTAATTCTTTAACTATTACTTCAAAAAAATATTCAGACTAAAGCATGTTTTTATTTTTAAAAAACCTATACATTCTTCTTAATATAACTTGATAGATCTTGGCAAGAAACTTTTTTATTCTCTACTGTTTTATTTATTTCTTCAAAAAAGTAAAAACAAAAAAGTTACTTGTTTTTACTTACCTAAGTTCTAATAACAAGAAAGAGTTTTCCAGAAAAAAAGACTATTTATTTGACATTTTTTCCCTTTCACTACTATAATATTTGTATTTCTATCAAAAAGAATAATCTAAAAGATTATTGAATATTTTGATCTTCAGAAATCTCCATAACATAAATACAGCCATCTTTTTAGTATATTTTTAAAAAAATTTTAGTCTTTTTGAAAATTTTATTTAATTTAGTTTAATCTTGAATTTTTGGCTATATCAAATTTGCTGGGTTTCTATTGGCTGAAAATCTGAATTGAATAACAATAAATATATAATAGATAAACAAAACAAAAATATATTCTTATCTGTTTTATATAACTTTAATGATGTTATTGGATAAATAAAAAGAGCAAAGCAATAAGATATCTATTTTATATATTTGGATTTGATATATACTCTTTTTTTTTTTTTTTTTTTTTTACTGCGAATAAGCATAAAATGTGAGACTTTATTTACTAATTGATAGTACTGTCATTACATTAAGAATCCTACACCACCTCATTCGGTGGGAGTTAATCC
>CAJVPV010001680.1:0-15043 GCA_910591835.1 Acaulospora morrowiae | reverse complement strand
AGAGAAGTTAATTAGTACTGCCTGGCTAAATCAATCATACACGCCTCAACTTACCTTTAGTAACGTGAACTTTGGACCAGTGAAGTGACTGACTCGCCGTTTTCCGGCCCAACACTGTAAATAACTAATATAAATATCACAAACTAATAAAGTATACCAGGCAAGGCCTAGCTAGTGTTTAAAAAAAAAAACAAATTTATATTGAGCATAAATATACATAATATAAGAAGCATTGATTAGATTACAGACCAGAACAATCTAATGATAGTGATAGAAGAAAAGAAAATAGATATCCTTGGTATTAGCAAAACCAACTTACTACTCAATAGTATACACTTCACTTTCAAAAACTATTCAAACTACAAAGTACTATGCAGACTCAGTACAAACAAATCTAAATAGAAGTAATATAATCTTGATACTTAAAAAAGATCTTTTTAAACATGTGAAAAAAATATATAGATTAAATAGTTATATTATTGCAGTACATCATTTCTTTAAAAGAAGCAAACTGGTTATTATTCAAATATATTTGCACATCTTTTAGCAAAAGATATGCCAACTTATTATAACAGAAACCAAAATCAAAAGCAAAATTATTTTTATAGGAGACTTCAATGCTACTAACAATCTAGCCATTGACAGATTAAACAATAGCAAATTTACTAATAACCAAAAATCAGAAGTAGAACTGTTTAACTTTCTCAGTAACTGGACCTTTACAGATAGTAATAAAGCTTAGGAGGCAGAGTTTCCATCTTTAATCTGAATTGGCAAAGTCTCCCACTATAGAATAAACTATATATAGGCCTCATCAGATATTATATTAAATAATATACACTTTTTTATTAATAAGAAAATTACATATATAGTCAACAGTAATTACACTCAGATTTGCTTTAAACTCTTTACAATCAATCTTACTGAATACATATCTATATACTTTAAAGAAAAGGTAATAACAATAATTTATTAAGATCCCATTACAAATCAATAGATCAAATTTGTTAAGAAAGTGAAAAAAAAGATTCAGACTGACAATCTCAATACTGCTATTCAAGATCTTATACAAAAAGGCCAGACAAATTCACACCTAATAGCAAATAACCGTCATTTGAATGGCATAACAACAACAATAACACTGGTCAAAGAATTAAAGATCAGATGGAAAACATCTGGAAAGAATTTGAACATATCTTGATTAGCTTAGCATACTTAATTTAAACAATTAAAAAAGTCAAAGACAAAAGACAAAAATCTAGAAAAAAAATACACTCACCAGAATTTTTTGAGTATTGCAAAACCTTGCACATTCTTAAGATGTTAAATATCGTCAAAACCTCTAAAAAGACTGAAATTCTATAGAAGCTCTCAAGTTTCATATACAAATTTAACAAGTCATGTCCCAAAATTTGATATATTCAAGACCATAGCAAACAAATTAGCATGAAAGAAATTGACTAGAACACCTGGAAAAAAGAGGTCAAGGAAATAGTGCTGGCAGTTCAAGAAAGATATATAAGAGAGAAAAACAAATAAAAACTTAAAGACATTAATTTAGTCTTGACATAATGTTGCTTAAATTACAAATGTAAAAAAAGATAATTGCCTTCCTTATTAACAACTATAAAATATCAGTCAAAATAGACAAAATTATAATTTTTAAAAAAAAAGACAGTCCTATATCAAATTAGCTTCATGCTCCTATTAAGTATATCATAACATAATCTCAAGAAATTAAACAAGTAGAAGAATACTGTATCAAGGCATTTAAAAAATAAGATTTCAACTTTGAAAGCCTTAGCAAAATATAAAAAGATTAATACAAATCAAAACCCTATATAGATTGTCAATAGTTCAATTATCTTTTAGAACAATTCAGTATTATCAGGAAATTTTTTGAGCAGAGGAACTCTGCATATCTCCGCTGTCATTAGAGATTTCCAAAGAATCTAAAAAATATATATAAATTTTCAGAGATTTTCGAAATTTATATATATATTTTTTTATTCTTCAGAGATCTCTAACGACAGCAGAGATATGCGGAGATATATGGAGTTTCTCTGTTCAAAAATTTTCTGATGATAGTTGAAATAGAAAATATTCTTAAAGACTTTTCAAATAATAAAGTATTAGGACCCTCAGACATCCTATATGAGGCTTTAAAAAAGCTTAAGATCCAGAGCAAGACATTTCTAGTTTATTTTTTTCATGCCTCCCTTATATTAGGCAAGTATTATTTCAAATTTATGAAAACAAAGCAATATTTACTCAATTTCAAAAAAAAAAGACTAACTAGTAAAGCTTAGCAACACGAAACCAATAGTATTAATGGAAACAATATGCAAATGCTTTATAAAACTGATTACAAATAAATTGTTTTTAATACTCAAGAAAAAAAATTAATTAATTAACATCTGTAAAAAAGCAAAAGAACAAAAAAAAGAAATTTTGGATTCTATTTTAAGACATAGCCAAAGCCTTTGATATTGTAAATCTTGATATGTTGTATAAAGCCTTAAATAGACTCAGAATCTTAGCATGAATAACAAGACTGCTGATTATACTCTTCCAAGAAAGAAACTGCAAATTTATAACAGATCAAGGTTTTACAGACACGCTTCTAGCAGTCAACAGCATTAACCAAGAAGATGCCATTTAACTGCTCCTTTAATGTATTTTTTATAACATATTGTTTTGCAAAATCCAAGAAAACACAAAAATATGATATATTATGCAATGTATATGAAGATCATACATTATATCAAACCAAACACAAATGTTCAAACTGTAAAGCACAGCAATAGCGTACATGGATAATACCATCTGGATATCTTACTCCAAGTCAAATTTACAAGAAATCCTGAATGATGTCAAAGAATTCTACTAAGCAAATGATGATCAATAGTCTCAAATCAGTTCTATTAAACATATATAACACAGAAGACCAGAAAAACAAATTTGTAAAAGTCAGAATTAACCATTATATTCAGAACAGTACTCAGATCACTTTTGTTTAAGATATGAACTTAGAATTGAAAACATAAGACATATATTTGAATGTATCAAGGCAGAAGAGCAAGAAATCAAAATTATCAATACTATAAATAATATACTCTGTTCAAGTAAAAATAATACTCCAATTGATTACATTTGATAAGTAGTTAAGTTGTCCTACAGAGTTATTAGTAAGATCTTTATTATAATTGATATTAGTATTTGGATAAAAGTAGTTTTAGAAGTACTTATTCTCCTTTACAATCTTATATAAAAACCAAGGTGTAATATAGCAAACATTTCTTTTTTTACAGGAATAACTTGGAATTAGAATTTTTATTAATCTTATAAGAAATCTTCAATCAAGTCTTATAGTTACTCTTATTAATTCTTAAATTTTAATTCAAAGTTAAAAGACATAATTATAGACTTTCTATCTATTGTCACAGATAAATTTATAAATAGCAACTTCAATTTATTATTATGTTTAAAAAATTTAATCTCTAATTTCAACTAACTTATTACTAATAACTCTAAATAGATATTCATAGCTACTCAAAATCTTCTATAATATGTAAAGATTTTAATATTATTTTTCTTTATCATATAATAGATTAATATAAGCAAGTTGACATTAAACTTATTAATTCAATATGTTATATAAGAGATATTATTACTTTTATTATATAGAAAATCTGAATTTTTTACAATTAATAAAGCAACGATATTTATTTACCAAAAAAAAAAATCAAATTAAATCAAATTAAATATTAAAATAAACAATTTATTAAAAACTAAATTTATATAAATTTTAGATTAAATTTAATTAAATTTTAAATTAGATCAATTTAATAAAAATTATATTTAATTTGATTTAAAAAAAATATAGATTAGATTGAATTTTAGTTAAATTCAATTTGATTAAATCTATTATAATCTTTATAAAAAAATATTGTATTGATTATTTATAAATTATTTTTAATTTCATTTTATCTATTTAAAATTTTTATAGAATTAATAGTTAATATACAGTATATTATATTCAATATTTATTTGTAATACAATATATTTTATATATAAGTACAGTATATACAATATATAAAATAGAAACTATAATTTTAATTTAATTTTTAAAAATATAATATTAATATTTAATTTAATTAAAAAATTAAACTTATTTAATCAAGTTAACATGATTTGAAACTTCTTATCAAATTAAATTATTATAGTTTAAACCAAGCTTTTATTAATTAAATCAATTAAATATTTATATTTAAAAATTATCATTTATTTTTAAAATCAAACTATTTAAACTATTTTTTTAAATTAAAACCAAACTTTAAATTAAAATTATAGTTTCTATTATATATATTGTATATACTGTACTTATATATAAAATATATTATATTACAAATAAATATTGAATATAATATACTGTATATTGTTGGGGGTGATAACGGCGAGTCTGTCGCTACGTCGCGATCACCGATCATGTAATGTCGAAAGAGGCGTGGAGATGTGGCACGATGTAAGAGAAAGTGTTAGATATTAGTCTGAGTTTATAATAAAAGGATGGTATTTTATTGTTGCTTTTTCTCTAGTACATTCCTCTCTTTATATACATGTTAAGAAATTCCAAAAATCCCCAAAATCCCTCAAGCCCCAATTAAACCCCAATTGGGTGAGGATGACATATGTTGAATTTATCTAATTTTTTGGTCCCTCTTACAATATTAACTATTAATTCTAAAATAATTATTAATTATTAATTCTATAAAAATTTTAAATAGGTAAAATTAAATTAAAAATAATTTATAAATAATCAATACAATATTTATTTATATTATAATAGATTTTATCAAATTGAATTTAACTAATATTCAATTTAATCTATATTTTTTTTAAATCAAATTAAATATAATTTTTATTAAATTGATCTAATTTGAAATTCAATTAAATTTAATCTAAAATTTATGTGAATTTAGTTTTTAATAAATTTGATTAAACAAATACTTTAATGAAATGTGTTGAGTTAAAGCATAGAATTTAAAAAACTTTTGATTCCAATGTTCATATAGCCAATGCATTTTTAGTCAAATCATTTTTAAATAAAAATATATTTTTTCTGAAATAGATCTAAGTATAAAATTATAATGACAATTATTTTTATTATGCATCAAAAATTATAAAATTATGGCATCACAATTATTGTTATAGGCAAAAAAAATGATTACATAAGTTAGCAAATAATATAATTATTAAAATCAATTTATGATATAAAAAAATAAAGTAACTACATTGAATATGAATACTTTTGTTTGGTCATTAATTTTATAAAATTTTCTTTTTTTTTAATGTTAAAGTGAAGCATACTCATTATCTTTATTAATAGAGTAAAAGTTTAACTTGTTACATGATTAATATTAAGTTATGAGTTATATCGCTATAGATATTAACCTACCATCTATTTAACAGATATATTATCTAAAAAATCTTTGGCAAGGAAAACTTGAAAAACTATTTGTTATGAAAAATAAAAAATAAAAAAACATTTGAGACAAGATCACTATAATGTAATAGAATTAAAAAAGTAAAAAAAAAGGTCAAAATAATATTATAACTTTTGTTAACTGTGATTCTTAAATACAATTAATTGTTTGAGTCAGATGAAGACATTGCACAAGCCACAAGTAACTTGATTGGTTTGGTTGTTTGAAATATATTGTTGTAATGCAGTTGGTTGAATTGTGATATTGATAATGAAATTGAGTTGATTGTGAAGTAACTGAGACCTGTTTCAAATATTTGTTGTGTTGTTGTAATAGGTTGCTATTATTTTATGTTTTTACTGGAACCCACACAGAGCACTGATTATGCTATCTCAATCCAATAAATTATTGAGTTGTTTTGATATAATTTGGTGATATGGTATGTAATTGGTGTTTTGTGTATTGTAGATCTTTTAGTGGGGGTAAGCTAGTTATGGTTTTTTGTATGAAAAAAAAAGTGGCTGAGAACTGATAACTAGCCAGAAGATTATGACAAATTTTGTACTAATTGTTATTAACAGAAAACAAAAACTTTGAAAAAATAAAATACTATTTTTTAAGGATAAAATTGTATTTGTTTTTGTATATGTTTTTTGTAGTGTGATAGGTGGTAATGAATATAAATAGATAAAATGATTTTCTTTTATGTAGAGGTTGTTTACATAGGTTTCATTCAGTAAAGCAAAGTTTATCAAATAGGTTTCTGCTCTTTCCAAAGCATTTACCTCTCTATGTAGAGTTAATCAACTCCCTACACCTTGCAGTAAGCTAATATGAACTCCTTTTTTAGAAAGAGACTCTTGCCAACTGTTTACTGTCTACAGTTCATAATGTTACTGAAAAAAAATTTTTTTATAAATTATTGGAAAAAATTTTTTTTTATTTAAAAATTTTCATGTCATTATATTTATTAATTATAAAAATAAAATAAATTTTAAATAAGAACATTTCAATAAAATACAATGTCTAATGAAAATACTTCAGCTTCTTATAATGTTTTTTCTATTTCTTAAACTTGATTTATTACTAATATATAATGAAATATTGCTGATTCTTACTAACTTATCTATGCTTATAATGATATTGATTGTTCAGATTCAGCAAAAAGCTTGCAAGTATACAAATATTTTTTCAGTAATAAGTGGTAAAAATCAATGTTTCCTTAAAAATCAACACCTAAATAAATAAGCACAATTTCGACATTATTCAGAAGAATGGTTACAGCACAGACCTGATAAAAATTAATTTCAATCAAGGCAACAGTCTAGGGATCGGCAAAGGATTGATATATCTTTCAAGAAAACAATCTCAATCAAGACAATTTTCTAATGAATAAAGTCAGTCAAGATAGTCTTCAAGAGAACAAAGTTAATCAAAGCAATCTTCAAGAGAACAATCTGAATTTCAATAGTTTAGACATTTTTCAAGACAACAAATTCCAGCTCTCTTGCTCTTAAGACATCAAACTCCTATGCATTAACTCTCAAGACAACAAACTCCATATCAAACAATTCAAATTATATCTTGCCAATGCAATAGAAATTGCAAGTCTTTGCCTTTACTTAAAAATTGAGGAAGATCACAAGAAAGAAAATCGACAGATAGTGTAATAAATTTATAATTTTTTTTTAATTATACTTTAATGTATATTGTTAGTTTGGAAAATGGCAAGTCAGTCACTTCACCAGTTCAAAGTCTATGTAATTAAAGTAAATCGAGGTGCATAAAACTGATTTGGCCAAGGGATTTTCCTATTAATAAGCCTTTCTTCTCTTTCCTAGCACTAGCTTAGGGCTCCTAATGATACCACTTCGATACCACTTCGATACTTAAATTTACTATAAAACATATGAGTATGTCACAACCCATATATTAAATTTACTATAGATCGGTACCATTTCGATACCAGTTCGATACCAGTTCGGTACTTTTTCGGAGCCCTACACTAGCTCTTCACTTGATAATCCTGGGCTATATTATATAGTGTCGATTATACATGTGTTCGTATTTAATTCAGACATTTTTCAAAAACCATATTATGTTCATATTATTAAGTAACAATTAGTAAGTAATTAAAAATCATATTTAATTCAGAATCGTATTGTTAATCAAATTTCTTTTTATGGTAATAAATAAATATATATAGTGTCAATTATCCTTTTTTAAATGGTGTGTACTTGAAAAGATAAGTTTATTAATTAAAGTATTTCTTTTTTTGGTTTTTCAATTTTACTAATCATTTTTTTTATTATTAATTGCACTATGGTACTTATTATTATTTTCCTTATTATTATCGTTATATTTCACTTATACATTAGTATTACTATTTATATTGTCCACATATATAAAAAAAACAATTAAGAGAGAGTAGACTATTAGGTAAGTTATCTAAGCTTCTATAATTATATTTTCTATATTAATTGTTATTGATGCTTTGTATTTTCAAGATATACAACATGACAATTATGGTATGTGACTATACTCTATGACATTTTCCAGATTAACAATATATATCTTTTTAAAGAATGGTAATATTATAAGCGACAAATTGATAAATAACTTTTTTTGCAACAATAGTAACTATATCTTTTGGTAAAAAAACTTAGGATAATATTCAAGAACCAAAGGCTGAAATAAAAAAAAGAAATAAACATGATAAACTTAGTCCACAGATTATAGATGTAAGTATTTTAATTAATAAAATTTATAGCAAAATCTATTTAATTTACATTTTTAAATAATTTAGAGAATCAAAATCCTCAAAGGCAAAATCACAATTCATCTTATCTCAATCTTTATTCAAATACTATTCTCCTTTGAAGTTTCACATCTTTGGAAATAAACATCAATTATTTTGATATCAAAAAAACTAATATTGAGCCATAGGCTCAATGACGTCAAACCAATCTCATTAATCAACTGTGTATGGAAAATCTTCACAGAAACAATCAACAAAAGACTCTCAAATATTCTCAAATCAAACCTAATCCTATTTAAACACAACCATGCAAGACTCCTTGACCAAAATATACTTGAACCTCTAACTATTGTCGAATTAGCCATTCAAGTGACAAATACTAACAATAAAGAATTTTGATTCATCTATCTCAACATCATTAAAGTATTCAACTCTGCACCAATACTAGCTATCAAAAAAGCCATGGAATGAATCAAGTGTTCTCCACTACTCACCAAACTCTTTATCAACTTACTTACAAACTAAGAAGTATTAATCAATTCTCCTTTCGGACCCATCAAATTCTTTCTAGTCAACAGCGGTATAGAACAAAAAGAAACTATTTCATCAATAATTTGATTATTTTTTATGACTCTTTTGTCTTCAAACAAACAAAACACAAACCAATACAAGGCTTTATAATCCCAAACGCTCTTGCCTATATGGATGATTTTGTCCTAATTGCTAATTCCATGATCAAAATAGAAGCCCTTCTCAAAACTGCCAACAAATTTTTTCAAATCAACAACATCATATGTAACAAAAACAAAACTAAAGTTATCAACAACATCAAAGTCAAACAAGGCAGTCCCAGAACAATCAACTTTGAAAATCATTCAGTACAAGTACTAAAACTATATAAAAGTATCAAATACCTTGAAACACTTATATTTTTATGAAACCTCTTCAAGTTTCAATAGGAAGATATTTAATCAAGTAACCTGCCAAACCTTAGAAGAACTATTCAAGCATCAATGGAAGGAAGAAATTAACAATGTATCTATTAATAGGTAATTCTAGGAAAATTTAAATATTTCTTATCCATATTCTTTCTAAACAGTAGTCTGCTCAACTCAATCCAAACAAAAATCAACAAACTCATCAAATCTGCATACAAAATCTCATTCAAATGCATCAACTTTATAATAATCAATCATGGTGGCCTGAATATACCACTTCTCGAAGAAAGACAAAGATATAGTCTTATTAATAATCTAATAACAAAATTAGCTACCCTCTCCATTAAAAAATACATAACACAAACTATTCAATCCATTCAGAAAAAAGAGGCAATCTGGTTCTGTTCAATCTGCAAGCCAGACAAATTCAACCAAGACAATTGAATTTTATATGTAGCCAAAGCTTCAAAGAACTTAAAAATCCAGATCTGTTCTCCAAACTGTTTATTTCACCTCGAAAATATCCACAAAAGTATTGGTCTCCTGTTCAAAAACATGTTATCTCAACTCAGAAAATCAGCAATAAACACATCAAATGCTCTCAATATTAAATTCACTACTCAACTTCTACAATTCAACAGTTTCTCAAACTATTCTGATTACAAATCATCTCCTATACTGGCATTGCATGATGTGGTTCAGAACTAATTTGGTTCAAAAACTTCAACAATAACAATAATCTCTTAGGATCTCATAGGCCTATTTCAAATTCAAAATGGTTTCTTTACAATACCAATTCTTTCATCAAAACATATAAAAGACATTTAGACATACATGAGAACATACTCCTAAAGGACAAATATTATACAATAAACCTGAGCAATAATCTTATCAAGTCCCACAGCTGTTCATTAGATCAACCTTCCAACAACTCCTGCTTACTAACCTTCTTCAGTACTAATGCTTCCTCACTTTGAACAATTAATAAAATCTTATCCAACTTCAAGCATTACCATGCAACATTATAAAAGAACTAGCAATCTCTCCATCCAAAGATGAACTCGCTTTCTATTCAGTAAATATCATACCTACTCCACCATCTCTCTCATTACTCCAAGCAATCAGCTTTTACAACTCATATTATATTCAACTTGTCAAACAAGAGATAGTAATCAATGATACTAAAATCACAATGACAAATCCAAGATTACCAATAGTTAATATGCTTCATATCATTTATGAGATCCTGCAATAGTGCCCTATCCAGTGTATAATTGAAATTAGAAACAACAAAAACATTATTCAAACCCCTTATAGCTTTCCTAGAAAATGAACAAAATTTAACTTTGCTGTTTTAATATCAAGAATTAAGCACATGGCAACACAAAAAATTTATTATTCTCAACCTCGCCAAATCTAAATCCAATCCAAGGACTACTAATAATATATAATAAAACAACTCACCTCTATATTTCGCAGAGAATCCAACCATAAACCACACATATTTGAAAAGCTGCTCAAGATGGTGCAAGAAAATCTTTAGTATTACCAAATCCTATATAATATGTGAAAGTTCCTCTGTATTTAAAATACTTAATTAATCTTACAATACTATTGATCTCAAAATAATTAACTTATCCAACAAACATATAAAAAAACTTCACAACAACAGTTATAATGATTTGGTAATATTTAGAATCAAATTACTTTCAGGTACCCTTTCTATACAAAAATTTCTTTACAACCTATACTCTAAACACTATAAGATCATATACTGTTCCAGATACAGCTTTCGATTAGAAATCATCTTTCATATTCTCAAGTGTTTTGAAGCAAAAGAAGAAATCAAGCAAATCATCAACTCAATTAATGTAATCCTTCATTCAAACAACAGCAACCATCCAATCTTCAATATATGACAAATAGTAAAATTAGTATATGAAATCACTACAAACATATTCTTTACAGTCAACATCCATAACTGGATCAAAGCATCCACTAAAACCCTTATAATGTTCTACAACCTTACATAAAAATCTTGTTGTAGCATAGCAAATACTTCATTATTCATCAGCATCAAATGGAACAAAACAATAAAAACAAAAAAAACAAACAGCAACAAAGCTAGTAACAGTAGCAAAAATAATTACAACCCCAATACAAGTATCTCAAAAATCAACTCCACTTCTCATATCAATGCTAGTTCAGATCTTCAAAACTGCAATACAACAGTTGATATTTCCACATTAGTTGCAGAAATATTTATCCAAAACAATCTTAACTTTTCATCATATATTTCTAATCTAATTTCAAATTATTATAATTTTATTTCTCAAAATAGCTATGAGTAGGCATATATAGCTTCTCAGCATTATTTGATTAATATATTAGTTTTAAAATATCTTTTCCAGTAGAAGTTAAATGATTACTATAGGCAGGTTAAATTAAACTTACTGCAAATCACACGTGAGAGATGTTGTTTCTTTTTAAATATATATTTTATAATATACGAATAAATAAAGAAATGTTGTTTATCTATTCCAAATAAAAATAAATAAATAAAAAATTTAGAGAATATGTTTTAATATTATAAAACAATTGTTTCTGAGCTATATTTATCCAGACCAAATGACTTTAAAGAATGCCCTATATGAATATTTTGAGGCAAACTTCTTCAAATATATGTCCAATTTAAGTTTTAATCAATTTACAAATTTATTTCATAGTAAATGATGTAGTATGGTAAGTATAAATAAAATAATTCAATTGTCTTTAATTATTTTTAAACTAATTTAAACTTAATAACTTAATTAAACAAAAGTTCTAGCAAAAATGAAAAATTTCTTTGATATGATATTACAAAGCATTAGAGTTACAATATGATGAGTCTTTGATTCAAAATGATTACCATTTTTAAGAAGCAATACTTCATAAGCTGCTATAATGATATAAAAAAAATCTGTAAAAAAGTCTGAATATTATTATTTACTTTTTCAATTGAATAGTAATAAAATATATTGAATGACTTTGATTACAAGAGTAGCATTTTCAAAAATATCAGTTTTCACTTTAAGCAATGAATATTGTATGTTTACTCTTGTTATATATAACATTTTTTTGCATCTTCGATCCAAAAGTATCATTTGTTCTGAAAAGCAAATAAAATATTATATAGAGAATTTTCTTGTAAGTAATTGATTAAAATATGATAATTTTTTTTAATATAATCAAATATATTTATTTAATAAAAAGATTTTAATGACTGTAGTCCCTCCCTAAATTCTGCTGAAAAAATTTTAAATAATAAGTTAGAAAGTGGATTAAATCGAGAACAATTGTAAAAAATATTAAAACAAGAACAAGAAGAAACTGAATCAATAGAATGCAACAAGACAATTCAATAATACTTTTACAAAAAGAACAAGATACATTATTTGGTGTTGATGAAGATAATAGAGATTAAATTAGAAATAAATGTAATAATTTGTAAAAATGCAAAATCAAATTAATTTACTTTAATAAAAACAAATCGTTTAATTTTAATTATTATACAAAATACAAGAATTATGATGTGTATTAAAACTATAAATAATTTGTTATTAATCAAAATGTTAATTTTAAAACAAATTAATAAACACCAATATAAATCAGTTTTTTTAAATTGTAAATCAAATTTAATAAACTCCAATACATATCAGTTTTTATCTTAATCGATAATATTCAATAGAAGAGATTATCATTGATATGTATTCTGGGTATTATTAATTTACTGAAACCTATCAAATTCTGACAATCTGATCACATGATCATTGTGATTTTGTAACTGAATCATAAAGATTCAATTGCAATTTAATGGTTTTTACTATATTGTAACAAAATCTTAGCCATTTAGTAGCAATTAAATTATCATTTCAATAATAACATTGTCATCAACTTTTTTGAAAAAAATAGTAAACAAATCATGACTATATTGTAACAACTTTTAGTTGCAAAATAATAACAATATCGTTACTATAATTATTAATAAAATATCATTATGGTAATATGATTTCAAAATAACTTTAATTATATTATAATAGAATCATTGCAAAATAGTAACAATTCATTAATTAAGTAATAAAAAAATAGTGATTATGTAGTGACCATTTATTTATTATAAAGTCATAACCATACAAAAATTAAATATAAAAGCAGATAGTTTTTCCAAAATTTTTTCAAAAATGAATTCAAAAAAAAAATTATTTCTACAATCTTTTGCTCAATAATTTTCTTAACAATCTAGTCAACAATCCTCTGAGAAGTTACTATCCAATTAACCTGCTGTTCAACAGCATTCAATCAACTTGCCATATAATAGCCATCCAATCAACCTGCCATTCAACAGTCATCCAGTTAACCTTCCATTCAACAGCCATCCAGTTAACTTTTCATTTAACACTTATCTAATCAACCTTTCATTCAACAGCCATCTAGGCAACTTTCCATTCAATAGCTATCCAGTCCACTTTCTATTCAACAGCCATCTAGTCAACCTTTCATTCAATATTTAATTCAATATTTTGTTCAATATTCCGTTTAACAATTTTCTAGTTAACTTTCCATTCAGCAGTTTTATGTTCAACTCTTCATTTAACAGCCTTACATTCAATCTTCCATTCAGCAGTCTTATATTCAACTATACATGTGGTATAAATTATTTTGCTGTTGACTCAATTCCCAAAATCCTCAAAAATAATTGCATCTTGACTCAATTATTTATATGTTTTAATAGTGATTCAAATAATTGCATCAAATAATTACATCAATTGTGTCAAGGATCTACGAATTTCAGCAACATGTATACATTCAACCTTACATTTAGCAGTTCCCCAGTTAATATTCTGTTTAGTGGCTATTTTCTTTTGTTCAACAACTCTTTACACAATTATCAATAATTCCAATGGTTCAATCACTATTCTATCTATCTTATTTATTACAAATTCAACCAATAATATATTTCCTATATTTAAGTAAAAATACTTTATCAAGTAAGCAAATTTTTTTGTATTTCTTTATTGATAATTTCTTAACCATTTATTTGTTTAATTATTTTTATAAATCTTAGTGTAATATTGAACAATCTTGATATATATCTCATTAACAATCATTCAGCTACACTTCAAAAATTAAGAAGTTGTTTTGGCTTAATTCCTGAAAACTTAATGAATGAAGATGTAAATAAAATAATGGACATTATTTTTCTACCTGTTTATTTGTGAAACAAAAGTAGACAGTTCATACCCATGCCATTATTACCATTAACAAAATCAGTATGGCAAAGTAGATTCTCCTCTTATATAGCAGAATAGTCAACAAAATTTGCATGGCAAAGATCCTCTTCTTCTATAGCAGAACAGTTATCTAAACTCATATGGCAAAGTAGATTCTCCTTTCCCATAGCAGAACAGTAAAAAAACCTCACATGGTTACAAAGTGAACATTTCTCTTCTATGTATAGAACTTTGACAACTCCTATAATAATTTTGACAACAAATACTTCTTATATGTCTCAAGAGTTTTATGAAGAAATCATTAAAGAAGATCAATATATTGAGCCAGAACCAAGAAATAGTTATGATGTTTTTCTTCTTGAAAATAGTTTGGAAATTCCTTTAGCATACTTCAAGGAAAGTAGTTATTTTCTATTAACTATGTGTCTAAGATCAAATGTTCTGTTACTATTCTACAAAGATGAAAACCCTATAAATTTATAAGAAATTGTTATGTATTTTGGAAAATATAATATGTATATTATTTTATTAATAATTAATAATTATATGTATTAATTAATTAACCATTTATTATTTATCCAAATTATCATA
>CAJVPV010001679.1:0-15044 GCA_910591835.1 Acaulospora morrowiae | reverse complement strand
ACCCACTATCTTGTCAATCCTAACAAAGCTTTCATCAGATGCCATTGCCACAACGAATCAGAGAAAATCTCAGTGCCTGTGCAGTCAGTAATGTCACTTTGGGCATATCACAAAAAAAATCAAGACTACTTAGCTAATTCCCTTGAGGAAATTCAGTTACAACTACTTGCCAGTGCCCCACCAAATTCAGTACCTCTTATCGAAATCAGTAAGCGTGATCTAAACAATGACTTGCCACAAATCAATACTAATACTGTAGACGACCTCAAACAGATACTTAATATCAACCGCATGTTTTTACAGTTAGCCTGGCAATAAAAGGCAAACATATTTTAGTGAAAGCCAATGAGACATGATTGACACTTTACACTGAAAGTGAACAACCCATCAGCATATTGCTAGCTCTTCTAGGCATACTGGCTGCTATCGAGTCTCCCACATATGTTGTATTTAACCTACCAGCAGCAATCAACTTAAACACACCAAGTTACTTCAACAGAAAGGTCAAAACCTCATATAGCTTCCTGATTGACTGCATCAACAACCTCTGCAACACTAAGCAAATTAACTTGCAACTTCGCAAGAATGACAATGATTCAAACCTGCAAGAAAGTGACACAATCATATGTATAGACAACATACTAGCATTCGATAAGTACATCACAAGTCCAAAAATTAAAAACGACTGGAGCTACAGTTTGACAACCTGGCTCAAAAGAACCCAGCAGACTTTCAGGCTTACAAACATTATCAATAGCACATCGGTTATAAACAGATGGAATCAAACATTAGGCACTACAACTTTGCAATGCCTTATCAAAGCAAATAACTTATTAATCAAAAAAGACAAATACAATCACTCCTCCTTGCTTGCTTTCAGAAGCAAAATCTTGAGCGGTACACTCCCCACAAGACAACTCCTCCATGAAAGGTATCCAGAGGTATACATGGATAATTTGTGTCCCAGGTGTCTAATTATCCCAGAAACACAAAGTCATGTCTTTGAGTGTTTCAAGAATAGAGAGGTGTATGAAGAAATAGAAACCAAACTTAAATCAAAAATAATCAAACTTCTCAGCAATGCCAATTCCAAAGCCTCACCAAGCATAGTATCACGAGTTACAAATTTTAGCTTCAATAACAAATCGAATCTTGACAAATTAGCATGCGGTATAACAGTCCTAGGAATCCAATCCTCAAGTAACAAACATGCCAAAATAATAAATGTCATATTAAAGCTCCTATATACCATGATATGGATCCCAAGATCGGCAACAGCCAACACTTCGATAGCCTCGGGCATTAAATGGACAAAATCTAACACTAGTACTTCTTACAATAAAATAGGGAAACCAGCACCACCTCCCATGCTTGACACAAATCTCCTCCAAAATATTATTACCTTCACAAGCTCGCAGTCCCCGAAATCGTATAGTTTACTTAACAATCACGAATTTGTATTAACTCTGGAAGGGCATTAACCATCCAGCACTAGAGCTCATCTGAATTATATTAAGTATAATTAGGATAGTGATAGTTCGCATCATAGATAGGTTAACATTAACTTACATAGTATAATTTGTAGAGATGTTTGATGTAATCTGTGTATCATTCATATACATTAATAAAGTTTTGCATCTAATGCCCTTTTACGATAAAAAAAAAAAAAAAAAAAAAAATTTAATTGAAAACTTTATTAAAATAAAAATAAAATTTTTAAATGTATGTTTTTTCAATAAAAAAAATAAAATATAATAAAAATATATAATATAATATTACATAAATATAATTTGTACAATATTATAAATATTTTATTAAAATATTAATTATATACAAAATATAAATAATAATAATAAAATAATAGATATATAAAAGACCTGTGGATTCATAGCACAGTAGGTGTGCTCCCAGGTTTTCAAAAGCATGTCCCTAGTTCAATACACATAAGTAAAGATAGGTCCCTAAAGTATTTAGCATATAAAATTTACGTTTCTTTACATTTACATCCCCTAAAGAACATAATTCCTAGCTCTTTATTTCAATAGGGACATAATTCCAGAAATGATTTGTATAGATGCTTAAAACTATAAAGAATCTTTGTAGGTAGTTTTTTTTTATTTCTTAATATAGAAATGAAAAATTTTAATAATAAGGGACATTTGAATTATGTCCTTACAAATAATTTAGGAACCCATCTTTACCCACAAGAAGCAAATATATAAAAATCATTCTTTATTTGTAGGTTTACTTGTTTTCTTACAGATATCGTACCCAAACATCCGAATCTAGCCAAATTTAGTTAGGCTGCATAAAAATGGGACCCTTGGTCTTTCTGATGATCACGGGCTGAAAACATGTTGAAACAAAAAAGGTTACACAAGAAAAGGTTTCTGGTTTAATTTTGATAAAAGTCCACAACCCTCTTGACATGACAGACACTATAGCACAAAAGAATATTCTAGCCTGGGGCTATTCCAATTCAGCACTTGCTTAAAAGAAGAGGACTCCAAAAAGGAAATCTGAAGCCGCAGGTAGTAACAAAAAATATAATACCTTCTCCAAGGAATTAGGTAAAAAGTATTTGGGATATCCAAGTATTCTAATCATTCTTGTAAAGTATACCAGCTCTTCGTTCCATTGAATTAACAGGTTTAGATAGTTTAAATTGATAACAGGATTTTCATTCCCTAAATTAATCCCACTGACATGTGGACCTACCCCCAAGGTATAAGTTGATATAATTGGATTAATGGTGGATATATAAGCTATTACTAGAAATAGTCAATAGGCAGTGTTAATTCTATATATAAAAGATATAGTATGTATTTCAAATTGATTATTCCATATGTAGAAGACATTTGATATTATATCTAGATATTATGTATCAATAAAGATTTACATTGATGCATATTTACCTTAAAAAAAAATAATAATAATAGATATATAAATAACAATAGTAAATAATAATATTAATAAAATATATAATATGTTAAATATATTAATTCTGTTATTTAAATATTAACAAATAAGAAATTAATTAATAAATAATATGTCTTGATATTTTAGATTAATAACATGTATTTTGGGATTATTTGATTATTATAGAAGTACAGAATAGACAATTTTATTATATTCAACATTTATAGTAATTGTTATATAAATCAAGTTTTTTATTTCTTTTGCTGTTATATATTTTCAAATTATTAATTTCAAATTATCAATGATTTTTACTATATTTTATAATTAGTATTATATGATTGTTTTAAAGTAATAAATTTGTTTTTATTTATTTTATTTTTAATTATTAGATTCAAAATAATTGATTTTTGTTTCCTCTGAAAAAATATTTTTTCTTCAATTTTCAATAATCTTTATATTTTTTTGCAAAGTTTAATATAAAAAAAAGATTTTTTTTTTTGATAATTAATTTTATTAAAATATATTATAAACTGTCTATGTTGTAACATTAATATTATATTTGTTTTAAGGTATTTTTGAATATCTATAGCTATATCTTCTTGCTCTGAACATATTAAATGTATAATATAATATTCTTGTGTTGATTTAAAAAGGATAAATAACTAGCTAGAGGTTTTAATAAATCAGTAAATATATTTTGATGAATTCTTGATACAGTAATATAACCAATACCAAGTTGGGTAATGATTCTCTTATAGATAAGCTATGCTAAATCAAAGAAATAATATTATTACATTTTTGTTTAGAAAGATAGTTTATTATTTAAAAAATAACGTATAAGCAATAAAAAACAATAAATTAATGTTCTTTATATATATTTCTAAAAAATATTTATTATAGTGCAATTTATAGTAAAATATTTAATAATTAATCAAAAATTGTATCAACGTATTTAGCAACTTTAACTATTTTCTAACACAGATTATAATAACTTAAATTAATTCTATACTATTTAAAAGGTTAAATAAATATGCATCTATAGTTAAATTTATTACTTTTTTAAACCAATAGTTCAAATATGCACTATAAATAAAAAGGTTTTAATTATTGGAACAATTTTTTGAGTCAGTGTACCTAAAAAATTATGATAATTTAAGTTTGTGTAAACTCGTATCTGCTAAATAGGGTATTAAAATTGAAATTATTAATAAAATAAAATAAAATAGAAATGTAAAGAACGTTATACTATCTATAGCATATTACCTGTATAGTCATCCGACAACATTTCAAGTTCTTTCTCATAATCCGGGGCGTTTTTTGGTTGTGATAAATTTGCAAAGTTCAAAAGTCTGCTAGTATAGATAGCATTTGGGTGTGTTTTATAATTAAGTCCCGAGGATTTACTAGTTGGTGATTCTTTCGAAACTTCAATTTCGTAATCTTTAACTTGTTCCTTAAAATCCGAAGGTTCATCACTTTCGATCAATTTTTCATATTTATGTATAGTGCTGCATATTTCTCCAGCACTAGGTCGACAAGACGACCTCGCATCCCAACATTGCATTATTAATCTAACTAAAAATTTGTTCGTCTTGAATGGAATTTTTGGACGTAAGCCTTGACAGATTTGTACAGCAAGATCTTGATCATGAGGAATATTATAGTATGGAGGAAATCCTGTGATCATTTCATATGCTACCATTCCAAATGAATAAATATCTGCTGCCGGTGTGTAAGCATGACCACACAAGACTTCGGGTGCAATGTATGGAAGAACTCCATAAATTTCTTGGCGAATTTTGCTTTCTTGAGTATTATCAAAAAATTTACAAAGACCTAGATCTGAGACATTAAGATCTAAACGATGATTGTATAAAAGATTTCCAGGATGAAAGTCTCTATGAACTAATTTCATAGAGTGCATATTATTTAAACCTTGTGCAATATTATACAATGAATTTAATTTTAATTTCAAATCCATCGTGTAAAAATTTAGGTCAATGTAATTCCTGAGACTTCCATTTTCTTGAAAATTAAAAACCATCATGTAACATAATGACTCTGGTTGTTGCGTAATCCCATAGCATCTAACAAAAGAAGAGAAAGTCCACCACAGAATGGAATGTTTCTCAATCTAAAATATCAAATAAATTAGATTAATAATAAAACTATAGTTAAACGAGGTTTGATATTCTTTACCTCATTTATAAGACCGTCAACTGAGCTAAGCTTATCTAAGCTTTTTGATGCTACTTTCCCATCAGGATAAACAGGAGTCCTAATCCATTTCTTATTGTGAACATCCCATTTTTCAATTTTACCATCTTCCCATGTCGCAGAATACACTGTGCCATATCCTCCTTTAGCGATATATTTTACATCTTGAAATTGTGTATACGGTATCCATTCTAATACATTATTACTCCACACAGCTTGAAGCTGAAACTTTTGTATAAATTCGTCAATTTTTTTATCTCCACTTGTCCATTTATCAAAATCTTGTTGAAAGTGAATTCCATTACATGACTTGCACCATTCATCTCCTGTAAAATTTTTATTACATTCGGGGCAAAGTGACATATTGTATTTGATCTCTGTAAACTCATCGGTATGCGTTGCTGTATATATATATATTGCATACGTTACACGATACAAGATAGGACTTTTGACTTACGTATGTCACAACTTGTACAGTAAATAATAAACATTTAAACATCATCATCATTATTATTATTCAAATAAAATTTAAGTAAGTTTATATTGTTAATATTTTTAATTCTAAAAATTGTAATTTTCTATTTCAATCTAATTATGTGCTAACTTATATGTCATTTATTTTAATATTTATAATGGTAAATTATAAAATAATTTTTTAAAATAATTTAATTTAAAAATACAGATTAAAATTTAAAATAAAAATAATTATATTACAATATATATCCATGATTTAATATATCATAATATTCATTCACAGTTATTTTACCTGACATAAAATTAAATTAATATAGAGTAAATGATTTTTATCATGATTAATCGAATTTTTACATTTTTTTTAAATAAACCTATTGTTTTTTTTCTTACAATAATGTAAAAGGTAATGATATAAAAATTTTTTAAAGAATTTTATAATCATTAAATATGGTTCAATGTAGTATAGCGCAATTAATTAAATGGTAATCCGGAAATGAATCGACACACAGGATATGTATTATAAATTATTGAAAAATGCATTTTTTTGAAATAAATAAAACAAAAGTTTTTTCACATTCGAAACCTTTTTGGATGGAACAAAACGAAACATTTTTTTTATTTGCAAAAACTTTCACGTTTCTGGGACAAAGTTACTGAGGGAAGATGTGGTAAGACAAAGGAAAGGCCAGAAATTCTTGAACTGTTCACCCGAGATATGCACTTTCTAGAAAGAGATATGGAGGACATTTCCTTTGATGGAATAAATTCAACTCGTCAAATGTCAATGAACGTCAGAATTAGAAAATGATTTGAACAAGTTCTATAAGAATGCATAATTCACATGTGAGCCAATCATCGCCTCATTCGTATTAACCTTGCAAGAAAACCTTGGTGTTTTGTTGCCAGAAATACTTTCATATATCATCAGGCGATTTTTCCTTTCATCTTAAAATTATGCATGACCTCTATTTAATCAGAAAATGATGTCCCAAATTGTTCACCTTTTTATATGTACAGTACACATTTAGTATAGATGAATTATTATTGAAGGAAGATGAAGAAATTATGATTTGTAAAGTTAGAAAGGATACAGTGATAAGAATTTCGATAATTCTGTAGTGTTATTTAATAAGACTGATATTAAGACAAAGGATGAACCAAATTGATTTGAGAAAAATTATATTTTTTCCCTTAAAATATGATTGGATAGGACAATGGCAAGAATATATTTCTTTGTCTATTAATTGATAATTTTTTTCTTTAATGAGAGTTGCAAAAATTGCATTACTTCTAACTTTGATAAAGTTTATTGAATTGTTTTTTAGGTAGGCTTAGAATTGGATTTTCTTGAAATTAATCAAGAAGATTGTATTACTAGTGATAAAGTTAAAAAAGCTTGAAATAGATAAAAACTATAAGGAAATTGAACTGGATGTTATAAATTCTTTATGAATATAAATTTCCTTTCAGGAGAGCTTTATATTTTTGTTAAATATATAGATGTTGTAAGCAGTTTTTATATTAGAATGAAAAAGCAATAAAACAGTTAATTTGTTAATTTTTTTTATAAGACTAATGGAACTTTCATGATTAATAAGGTTAAATGGATATGGAAATGGGCAGATTCTAATATTGTATCTTTTAACTAACAAGGCTACTATTATTAGCCATAAGTTAGAGAAATAATAAGGGAAATAGATTGAAAAACACCAAATCATATGAAAAGCTTGCTATAGGTAGGTTTTTTTATAGTATAGAAGAAGATTTTTGAATTGATAATTTTAATAGTTAGGATTTAATGGCTATAAGGTTATAATGATTTTGGAGTTGATAATGTTTAAATAAACTTAAGAGTAAAGAATTTTGTTAAAGATAATATATTTAATATCTGTTTTGCTTTGATTGCTTTGTTTATTCTGATTTAAAAAAGATTAATTTCTTTATTAAAAGAAATAATTGTATTAATGATATAGTTGACTTGTATTGGTATTATCCAGTGGAAGGCTTGTCTTATTATTAAATCATTTCATCCTTTTTAAAAAACCATTGCATTGGTAAAACTTTGAATTTTTTAATAAGTTTGTTTTTTATGGCTGATAAGAAAAATTTGTTAGAAAAATATATTTTTAGATATTTAATATTTTCTTAATATGGTTTAAACTGGTTCACTTCATTAATAACTATAATAACAAATAACATCATATACACTTTATTTTCTATAGTAATCAAATAACCAAAGAGATAAGACAATGAGCTTGTCCAGAAGTTCTTTTGGAAAAATAATTAATTTTCTATTTATAGATTTTATAGTTTACTTGACTCAATTTTAGTTCTAGTTATGTTGATTCTATATTTAAAAATCAAAAGATTTCACAAGATTCTTTCAAATAGATAGGCATAGCTGTTACTTCTTTATCTAACATATTAATATCGCTTTTGAAATTTTTTCAATATTAATTATATATTGTTAAAGTAGACAAGCTAGCATTTAACTTATTATATACTTTTATATCTAAGAAATGTTGTTTCTTTTATAATATATGCCATATTATATATAAATCAAATAAAAAAATGATATTTATCTACTAAAAAAATCTTCTTAAAAAAACAATAATATTTTAATAATTAAAATGTTTTTTTTTGTAATTATCAAAACAATTAAAAATTAAAAATTTTGTTTTTTTTTAATTATAATTTAATTATATTATTTTAATATATTTAAATAACTTTTTTATTTTTTTTTCTTTAATCAAACTGCTATAACATGTTTATTTAATCTGTTTAAAAACAATAATACAATATATAATATAATACTATATTAAAGATAAAGTATTCTCTATAGCAAAATACTTGTTAAAAAATTATTTTTAAATTTGTATATGATCCTTAAATCCTTAATATCAAGATTATCATATGGTCATATAATCTATTTATTCATTAATTATTTCATTACAAGGGAGTATATTCATTAAGCTATTATTTATAATATTAATTATTTTAGACTTTCCAAATTCTAACTTTCTAGATATAATTGTAAAAAATAATAAAGTTGCTCCTTCTTAAAGTTAGATATCAAAATCTTAACTTTAAAAAATCATTACCAGCCTATATTTAAACTGTTATTTCAATACAATCTTGTGGTCCTAAAAGGTAAAAAAAAAAATTATTTTTTTAAGAAATAAAGAAAAAAAATAAAGATAAAGAAAAAGTTTGTGCTAATAAATAAAAACCTATTTAAATTAATTACCAATTTAATAAAAACCTTTTTTAATTTTGAAAAGAAAGAAACTGATACAAAAAAAAAAGAGAAAATATTTCAAACTACTTTTAATAAGAGAATATCTTGACATCTTACTCTTTTACTATATCCAGTTGTATCATCAGTTTTAATATAATACAATATGAAATATATGAGAAATATATATCTTGTTTATATTTTTTTTATGTATTAATCAATCAGTTCAAAATTTTAGCCAATCACTAACTAGAATTTCTGGTGTAACAAAAAAAATATTCAAGATTAAACTGAGATAGGCAAAATTCTTTAGAAAAATCAAAAATTTTTCATATACTTGAAGCATTATCATGGATGTATATAATTGGTAAAAAATGATTATACATCCAAGAAGATAGAGTTTACTAATTTATTTATTTGCATTGACTTAAGATGTTTACTTATGATGGATCCAAGGTTCTTATGGAGCTTGAAAAATGTATTCATTATGTTGATGTCTTATTTGACGAGTCTGTTACTTCTCTGGAGCTCTTCTTATATAATGTTAAATAAGATTTAAGTCTTTTTTACTTAAGATATATGATTTTTGTTCAACTGAGTCTTGCTAATTTCTTCTTTTCTTTCTATTGTCACTTTTCTTAATAAAACCTTTATTATATTCTTTTGTGATTCCCTATCATTATTTGCTTGTGACAAGTACTGAATTAAGTAAACTAATTATTCTTTACTCTTTCTGCAATATCGATTACGTGTCTTAATTAAAAAGTTTTTAATTAAGGCTATCGTTAGTTGGTATAGGCTGCCAAATCTAGGAGTATAAATGTTAAACAAAATGCAACTTCTATATATATAGTAAGCTGTTGGGATAATCATGTCATACAAGATAGTAGTATTAATTTAATACTCTTTTTCAAGGCTTTCTTATTCATTAGCCAATAGGAAAGAAAAGTATTGTGCAGGTTTGTTAAGATATAATACAGCCCAATTTGTATATTCAAATAAGTGGTTATTTTTGAAAGCTAATAAGGGTTGATTAAGATGGAATACAGTCCAGTCTATATATCCAAATATAAAGATAACATCTTTTATTAGACAATTATTGTAATACTAACTGGATGATTATTACACTACTATATCTTAACAGAAAGATTACAAACTTAATACTCACTGAATCAACATGTAAAATGACATCTTATAAGAAATAGTACACTAACTGATTATGGTATCAGATATCATATTAATTTTGTTTAATCACCTTCATATGGAATTGAACTGGTATTTTGTAATCTGATCTGTGAAGTACTAATTACTGTATTATGGATCCATAGATCTTCAAAATATTTATTTAAAATATTACAATATAATTTAATATAAGAGTTTAACTGTTTCTACTAATTAAAACAATATGTCAAATTATTAATAAATGTTGGGGATGATGCTGAAATTGGATGATGCTGAAATTCACGTGATATATATCATATGATAAGTAGTAGATTTTTTAAAATTTCCGAATTTTATATAAAAACAAAAAAAAAATATGCCAGTGATTCCAAAAATTCCAAAAACTTTGAAAGAATATCAAATAATCATTGAATATCTTCAGTCAAAAACTATACCAAATGATATTCAACAAGACCCCACAAAAAAATCCAATTTTATTCGTCGTTGCAAAAAATTTGAAGTTGATAAAAATAATTTTCTTTATGACAAACCGATTATGAAAAATGGTATAATATTGAAAAAATGTCGTGTAATCCCTAAATATGATAAAGAGATATGTGCTTTAATTTTGAAACATTTTCATGATCAAGCAAATCATCGGGAGTATCACAAGACTTTCTCTGCAATTTCAGAAAAACATATTGGAATTACACAAGAGGAAGTAAGAACATATGTAAATTAATGCACTACTTGTACTATAACTACTTCTATCAAAGAAAAAACCAACATGAAGAATGTGATATCAACAGCACCATGGCAGCATATTCAAATTGATCTAATCGATTTCCGAGATTTTGCTAAAGTCAATAATGATTTTGCATGGCTACTTACATGTATTTGTGTGTTTTCTAAATTTCTGATTGCAGTTCCTATGAAGAATAAGGAAGCAAGCACAGTCGCGACACATCTTCTAAAAGATGTTTTCAAAGTTCTTGGACCCCCCATAATTATCCAAAGTGACAATGGTAAAGAGTTTGTTGCAAAAATTATTACTGAAATTTGTGGAGCTCTTAATATTACAATCAGGCATGGTAGGCCTCGCCATCCACAGTTACAAGGTCAAATTGAGCGACTTAACCAGACAATGGGCCGTGATTTTACTAAGTTGTTGTGGGATCAAAGTAACCAGTTACAGAGAAAAGACTGGATTAATGTAATTGACATGTTTGTTATGTCATATAATTCAACTATCCACAAAGCACATGGCTGCACCCTGCACAAAGCAATTTTCGGATGGAAAATGCATTGTGTATATGATACACCCGGTCTATATCATTTTTAATATAAAACTTAGAATTTGGAATTGATTTTATTTTTTATATTATAATAGTTACTAAACATACGATTTTTTTTGCTTATAACAGATTTCTCCAGAACTATCACCGCTTCTGAAACTTCCACCTCTGAGACCATTACCACCATCTCTAAGACCACTGTTTTTGAAACCACCACCTTCAAAACTATAACAGATGAAACTGCTATAAAACAATGCATTTCACATATGCTCAAAATTCACCAATCCATAAATGCTTTACTTGAAAAGTATCATGAAAAGTTAGGCCATAATAATGTGCATAGAAAAAAAACGGCAAATAATACAATTGAAACTGGAACTAAAGTTGCTATTGTGCCCAATTATGATATGAATCAACAAACTCACAAGAAAAAGTTGCAGCCGACCTTTTCAGAACAAGGTGTTTTTAAGTCCCTCAAGTCCAATAATCACACTGCAATTGTTGAAGTAAATGGCAAAGATGTTCAAATTCCTGTCAAATGGGTCCGGGCTATAAAGAAAAAATTGTAATCGATTTTTAGAAATTTTTTTTTTTTTAAAAAAATGTGAATTGAAAGATCGGTTACAGAAATGTGTTAGTTTAGGATCACAGTTAGAATAGATTAGGTTAGGGTTATGATGGGAATGAAAAGAGTTTTTTCAAATCTTTTTTTTTATTATAGTAAAATCGTTGATGTTCTATGAAATGATAATAGCATTACAGATTTTTTTTATTATAATAAAATCATTGATATTCTGCGAAATAATAATAGCATTACAGATTATACGTCAATTAAGTAACATTTAGTTTTGTAGTTATGGTTCTATGGATTTAAGCCAAACTCCCCACCCGACAATATCTTCAATACGGATTGGCCAATAAATGACCTTAACGCAGAAATGTAAGTAATAAAAGCATAAGGAGTTAATGAACAAATTCAAATAATCAAAAATTAGAGATCTCGAGGAAAAGAACAGTTACCATTCTTGCAAAGTTGTTTGAATTTCAATCATCTGTTTCAATCGATGAAAGATTTGATGGGACATGGGCAACTGAATCGAATCATTGTTTAACGAACCTTATGAACTTTGAATTAATTCCAAATTCATACAATAAGAAATTTTCGGAAAAATGTCTTTATCAAGTTACTTACCTTTTACTTTAGTCTTACTTCCATCAAGACATTGCAACACAATGCAAGTGTATTTAGCAAGAGAAAAATCGGCCTAAAAAAAAAATTAATAAATTAATAGCTAATGGTGACGATAAATATAGCCAGTTTTGATGCTTACTTTTTCAAAAGACCCTAGTCCAATTTTTAGCAATAGATCAATCTTTTCCTGGACAATCTCCATTTTTGCTTTCGCAAGCATACTTAAAACAATAATAGCACCATGGCGTTGTGTTTTTAGAATCTCCTTTTTGGATACGGCTAATATGAGATATTAAAACAAGAATAATATGATTAATATACTGTTATGACTTGCATATTATTCTCGTATATTTACAATAAACTGATCACAACTTCACGATAAATTCATCGCTGATATCTCTCTCATTTATGATCATACTCAGAAGCTGTTCTAAAGACGTTAACTCGGCTAGGGTCGCATTGAATGTCAAGCTAAAATGTTGATGCAACGCTTTAGTTTTATTCCAAAAAGCATGCCTATTACTTGCTTAGACAATACCTTATTAAATTCCTCGTTATGATGTATACATTCTCTTTATCGGATATTGAAATATCAAATCGAAATACAGTTTACGATAGCTTTCGATCAATCGTTTCTGAATTCCCTTTCTCTTATTATTATTATCTTTAGTCCAAATCAAGTGTAATATTTTCTTTAGCCCTTCTCTGGCAAATTCCATCTTATATGTGTAGGCCGTGACAAAAAAATCAATAGCCTCCAAAACCTCTGATTTGATCATAAAAACAAGAAGCTGACAGAGCATCGGGATAGCAGTGTATATTTGGTGAATAAAACGAACAGCATCAGTATAATAATGTCGAGTGATCTGAAGTCTAGTCAGTTCCATATGTAACGAAGTTTGAAGAGTTTCTTCTACTTCTTCGCCTAACATGTCGATATCCATATCCTGTATATCACTCCGATCCTCTAACTCAGTAAATGCTTCTCTTCCGGCTCCCATATCAACTATCTCTTGTGGAGGTTGTAACACCTTTCATATCACAATAACATATGAATCGTGAAAATTAAAAACAAAGTTTGTTTATAATTAAGAGAATTTTCCTACCTTTAGTTCCTCTTCAATATTTTTTAACCGTTCCTCCTATTCTCTGACAGATAATTCTCTTCCATGTATTAAACCATATAGATGTGTCGAAGTAAAAAAATGATAAAGGTAATAGTATTTCACCGATAGGTTACTCCTCGCCACTTATTTTACATCCTCTGTCTTTTCACAATGTCAAACTAATTTTAGGGCTAGTTCATTTGGCAGGTGAGTTGTTACACACTCCTTAATGAATTCTCACTTCAATGACCACCGTTCTGCTGTCTAAGTGTAAATTCTGGTATCTTAATCTCACATTCGGATATTTGATTAGTTATAGGGGACACGATTCAGAAATCCGCTGCTTATTATGTAACATATATATTACGTGAATTTCAGCATCATCCGATTTCAGCATTATCCCCGACAATTATTAATATACTTAACTATATCATATATGTGAACTCTTTTTCTTTATTTACTGCTTTAATTTTTTTTTTCCATAATCAAACAAGTATTTATTATGTTTATTTAATTTTTTAGAAGAAAACATAATTGTATATGAATTGATTTTATATATAAACTAATTACATATACTTGAATACCTGTCTTAAGTTGTTAATCTCTAGATATAATCTTGAAGATGCTCCCTCTTGTTTCCTGTTTCTTAGGAAACTCAAGTTCATCACCTGCAGTTCATTATTACAGTTCATTTTGGCAAAATCTTAATTACTTCATATTCCTAATCACCTTCTTCCTTCCTTTATTTTGTCCCATAATACTTTCACAAGTCCTGGTGTGTGGCTTTGACTGGCTGTTACTGTTGATAGGATTGCCACTGTTCTTGAACCTGAGAAGTCCTGTTGAGGTGTCTTTTTCTTCTCATAAGAGTTTTGTATACTAATGGATTTATATCCAGATATAACTGTCTCCTTTCCTTTGTCTTTACCCAGAAAGTTCTTTTTGTGCTCTTGAATCTTTTCACATCTTGGATTTCAGATCAGCTGTCTTATTTTTTTACACCAGAAGTTGGAAAGTTTGTTAAAAATTCTCTTGGATATAACCTTGGGAATCTTTAGCAACCGAAGAGTATTGATCCATTTTTTAATATCTTCTTTTACCCAAAGACCAATTGATGTGTTAATTATTTCTTTAGCTGAGTCAGATTTTTCAATTTCCTATTTGCTAAAGAGTACTTTTATTGATGTATGCTTTCTATTCATCTTTTTGTCTGTGTGTTGCGGGATCCATACTTTTGTAAGTTTTTCTTGAGCCTGATTCCATATGTTTTTCTTAAATTCTTGTATTTTTTTGCATGTTAACAGATGATCCAAGATTTCTTTATGGAGATAACAGAGCACATACAAGCTGTTGGATATTTCTAGGACATTTCTCTTAATCAGATTGTTCATGGTTGAAAGTTTATTATGAATTAGTTTGGACTTGAATGTTCTGTTTCCTGCTGC
>CAJVPV010001678.1:0-15048 GCA_910591835.1 Acaulospora morrowiae | reverse complement strand
TCAAACAGTAATTAATAACACATGTTAATTGGTAATTTCTATGTCTATCATGTTAGAATTAATAATTACTATAAGTTTGAGTTTCGCGTCATTTCGGAGCTTCGGGATCGGCAGATGTCATGTGACTCCGTATATGTGTTTTAGTCTAATCATTAGTGTTATTTGGCCGGAGGTCTGAATCCTTGATTATCGAGAAATCGGTGTTGACAATGTCCTTCCGGCCAATAATAAAAAATGTTCCTCTTATCAAAATACTCATAGTCTTTTAAGAGCGTTTGAGAGGTTGTCACCTGACTTTGAGGAGAAAATCGGGGTTTCGGTCAGACATCTATAGATTTGTTACAAATATAAAAACAAATTCAGATAAATTATTATAGCAAATAAAAAAAATTATTATAAAAAATTTAGGTTATTGGATAATTTGAATAATCAAAAAAACTTTAAAATAATTCATATAAATTTAAAAGTACAGTATATTGAAGAAATAAATTTATTTAATAAAATATTTAAATTAACAAGTTTAATTTAGTTTAATTATACAGTATATTGTAATAAAACTTTAAAAATTTATAATTTAATTTTAAATACAATTTTATATACTATATAAAAAATTATTATATTGATATAAGTTTCTATATAATTAGATACAATAGAACAATTTTATAAATCTATTTGAATAACTATAGTTATATAAGAATTAATTTGCTATATTTAATTTAATTGTCAAAAGTAAACAAAATTAAAAATAATAATTATAGCCATATTAATTTTTTTAAAAAAAAATCATTGAAATTATTAAAATAAAAAATAACTTGTTAAATTTGTGTTTTTTTATATTTGTATATAAAACTTATGAAAAAAAACCAATTACTGTAATTTTCAAAGTTTTTAATATAGTGTTATAGAAAAAATACAATGGGTAGATGATAAGAAATTATAAGAATAAGTATATCAGATATAAGTGGTATATCAAGTATAAATAGTATATTAGAAATAATATACTCTATATAATAAATATAAAGTCAAAATATATATAAGTAACTTGGAAATGGTCAAAAAGTAAAAACAATTAGGATAGATATTGCACAATTCATAATTAATAAACTATATTTTATTAATAAACTTTGCCTTGTGACTTGATCCAAGTATGATATAGCTAATGGAATTACTATCCACAAAATGATTATAGGATATAAGATTGATAAATTAATCTGCATTAGTATTACGAACTCTGGCCAAATTCATATGCCTTTTTTGAACAAAATGTAATCCTAACATTACATAGTGTGAGACAAATTGAAGTAACTGACTTGTTATGATTTTACCATAACAATAGTTATTAATTTGAATAAAAGAAAAAAGAAATCAAAAGAAACAAAACCCTAAAAATAAAATTCTAATTTGACAAGTAAAAAAAAGCAAGAAATAAAAATAATGTTAAAAGAAATAAAAAAGTAATAAAAAAAAAGTGAAAAGTGAAAAAAGTAAACAATTAAAGAATTAAAAAATTTTTTTAAAAATATAAAAAAGTAGAAAAAAAATTTTTTTAACAAAACAAATTATATAATTAATCAATATTAAATTTAAATTTAGGTTTATAATACCAAAGCAATAAATTCATAATATTTTTAATATTTGATTCATTATCAAAATAATATTCAATATTGCAATTCTTAACCAGATCATTAAAAATATTATTAATTTAGTTTTTAATATTATTATTGTTGTTGTTGTTATTGTTGTTTTTTAATAATTTTTTAACCAGTATGGTGGTCTTATATAATTTTAAAATAATATACAATTAATTTATTATTAAGAATAGGGTTTTTTAAAAATTTAAATTTAAAACAGTTATAATTTGACAGGTATTTTATACTTGTTAACTTGTACCTTGAACTCTTTTCTTTTTACTAGAACACTTAATTATTTTACCCAAACTCTGGTTCATCATTAAAAATGTTTACTAAGTTACAAGCGTGTTATTACGGACTAAATTAATTACAGATTAGTGTTGTTTTCTAAGACAATATTTATTTAACCCATGAGAAATGTTGCTACTCGACATATCTATTGTTATAGGCAAAGCGGAAAATTAAGCGCATCCATGGTGAACAAATACTGTAGGAATAGAATGGCTTAAGAACAAAATATTCTAGAAGATAATAAAAGCATATCTTGGAACACTGACCTGTGGTTATATTTAGCTTGTTAGAAACATTTGACATTAGTGTTAAGAGAGTTTTTTCACTTGGAGTTATTGTGTAAACTTCATTAGTTCTAACCAAAAGGACAATATCCAATATTTATTTATAATAAAAAATAAAATTATAATATTTGGCGAACAAAGTATACGGGAAAAAAGAAGGATAAAAATAGCAAAAAAAAAAAATGTTATAATGGGTGTCAAGAACGTTTTCTTCATGACATCTGATATCTCACTAATTGTATAAACAACCGAACTATTTAACTTTATCGACTATATTTCTTAACCAGAAATATAACGATTCACCATATGTACAACATGATCCTTCTTAATATTGTAATATGAAATGGCATTATGGTCTTCTAATTGTCTCCCTCCGAAAATCAATCGTTGATACTCAGTATCAATGCCTGAAAAAAAAATTATTGTTAAAATACATTATCTCTTTTTTCCTTGTCAAAATAAAGATAAATTGATGTACCTTCTTCTTGTTTAATCTTGTCTTTGAGGGCTCCAATTGTATCGCTTTTTTTCACATAAATATTGACTTTTTTGCCTTCCATATTTAATATTGTGATTTTAAACGTATCATCAATGCGATCATTGCTTGGTAAATGACTTTTTTTAGTCTTATTGGAATTATTGCGTGAAAACTTGCGCCTTATCTTATTGAAAATTGCATTGGTTAAATTAGATTCAAAGATGAGCTTGGTCTCGACCAATCGAGATAGTGCGGGATATTCCTTGAAGCTAGTTTCTCGGTTACAAATTGAACAAATATTTCCTATCTTTTTGATACAATCCGTACAATAAAATTTGGGGCAGCATTGCGATACTTGAGGATTAGTTTTTAACTCGTAACATATAATACATTTAAAATCACCAAAATTCATTTTAAAGAGAAAAGAGGTAGAAAAAAAAAGACCCCTCAGTTAAGAATAAGTTGTTAATTTTAATGAGATGTTAGGAAAAGGTATGATTATTTTATTTATTCGCGAAAATTACGGGTATTTATATATTCAATGAGAAATGCTTGACGCATTTCCAGTAAAAACGAACATCTTATCTGGAATCTCGTGATTTGATTGTATATAAAGAAAACTATAGTTCTTTCATTCCAGGATGAAAGGTTACACTTCCATTTTCGGAAATTCATTTTTAAATCGGATATTAGTACATAAATGAACAGCCCAGTTGGTGCATATAAAGAAAATAAAACTTTCTCCTAGCCTATATTATAAATGATTTTTTTTCTTCGTTTAAAATCTACGAATAACTTCTACAAAATGAATCTCTTCACGGAGCTCAACCCTTCATTTTGCCGGTGACACATGCAATTATATTGCCTGTGTAACTAACGAATAAATAAAACTCCGAATTAATGGAAAATGGAAATTTTTTTTGTTTAATGTGAATATATAAAAGTAATTGATAATATAGAGAATTTAGCTTTCGAGTATATACAAGTACAATGTTTGATAGATACGATGATTTTTGTAAGTTTATCAGAAACCATCTGAATTCTCGACAGTGCACATAATAAGATGATACTAATTATTGCAAATTCTCTTTTGTTTGAACATATGCTGTATTTCTTGAAAAGCAAGTTTCGTCTATAATGAGAGAATAATTCTTATTGGAGTGGCTGCAGCAATTATGTTTGCATTATTGGTATACCTCCTTGGTTGGTGTAGTTGTCCAAATGTAAGATCCTTTAAGTTTTCAACTCATCATTTTCATTACTTGACATCATCACTTCCTTAATTATGTAGAGCGAAAACTTTGTCGTTTTCAATTTTTTGCTATTAATATATGACTTGGGATTTGATATTGCATTCTTGTTAGTGAATGGTAATGATGTTCCAACGCTCTACACGCCTAGGTAATATTTATAATGTTGTATTTTGCCTTACTAAATAATGAGTTAATATTTTCTTTAAAACTCTGATAGTCTTGTGATCATAATACTTTCCGCCATCTTCAATTTAATAATGGGTTTCTTAATACTCGTGTATCAAAACGCTTTCACAAAGAATAGGCCTTTTCAAATCTGGTTTAGAAACAACATTAGATTTGTATCTGTGATGACGGTTCTCTCAGCAGCTGACATACAATCTCTGAAACTATTAAATTCAAAGTATCGCGGATACAAATGTTTTGAGTGTCAATTCTCTAATGGTGCGAAAATTTCAATTGCGTGTGTTGGTGTCACAAATTTAATAATAAAAGATATACCTCAACTAATAATCCAGGTAAAGATGTCTTTTCGAAGTTTTCAAATATTAATTAACTATTAAATTTCTTTCTTATTTTACAAAAGGTTGTGTATAGAATAAATACACAAGGATACACCATCATACCATTTGTATGTTTAATATTGAGTTGCCTGATATTGTTTACAGAATTTTTTGGCAGGATTTATGACGTCTTGGTTAATATTACCTCCTCTGACCCTCCGACGATCGTTCCTTAAATTTATAGCACTTACTACGATTTTCATTAGAAAAAATATTTAACATGTAGCATTTAATAATTACGTATAAGAAATATTTGTTAATTTTATTGGTCCTATTTTAAACCTTTTTGTTATATTATTTTTAAAATTTCTTGATTATTCCACTTAATTCTGTTACTAATCATGTTATTTAATGCGAGTCAAATATAATAGATTTTTAAAATTGTATAGTAAATTAATATTATACATAGAAAGTTTTTTCAAAAAAAATTATTTTACACATAATTTCCAATTGGTTACGATGTAATATAATTATCATATGAATAATATTATTAATGTTAATGCAAATATCATGAACGTAAAATTTATATTTGCTGTAGTTTATATATGTTGTGTTAATTTCTAAATATTTTCTAACAAAAAGTTTTAAAAGACAAAGGTAAAACGACTTATTATAATTTAATCCTTTATAAAATTAATTCATTCTTGTTTTAATTAATCATTAATATCTATCCGACAAATCAACTATCCATTTTATCAAAACAAACTAATTAAAAAAATACACAGCTTTACACACTCCACATTCTCACAAAAAAATTGAAATGGCTCTATTACTTGATAAACATCTCATTGGATCATATCAGCCCAATTGAATTATGTCATAAATGTTTCAATCCTGTCAAACAATGCATCAAGCAAAAAACAAAACTATTAAAATTAAGTTCAATATGGAATATATTATCTCAAACATAATTTCTTATTTACAAGCCAGCCTTAATATTATTAAATTCTAAAATCAAAAAAACTTTGCTACCATTTAAATTTTAATTATCAAGTTAACCAATCTTAACATATGTTTTTTAACAATCAATAAAATTCAATTTATTCAAATCTTATATACAATCTAATGCTATCCAATATGCTACTCATATTACTTCCTCAACTTCTAGTTAATTTTAGCAACCATACTAACAAAAAATATAAAATTAGAATTTGCTTCTTTTTCTGCCTTCTTAATATCTTTATAATGAATATTCTATTGGATTTTTCACAAAACTTAATAAACAAAACCATTTTTCATGCCTAAACTCCAATATTAAAACTATTTAAAATATCTATATTTATAACAAAAATATATAACTTGCTTGAAACAAACTATATACTTACAAAGGCCTTATAATTTCAAATTCTATTTTATTATAGTTTATCAATATTTCAAGCTTTTTCAATCTTATTACTGGCAATATTATATTTCTGTTTAATCCAAACAGAAAGTTTTAAGTTTTTTTTATAATAAAGATAGGTCCTTAAATTATTTAGCATATAAAATTTTGCAGATCAATTATGTCTCTTTTGAAGGGACATAATTATTTATTCATTATTTTAATAGGAACATAATTCAAAAAGCATTTGAATCAAGTGGCCTAAATTGCAAAAAACCTTTATAGATAGTCTTTTTTTGATCTTATATTTTAAAAAAAACTTTTTTAATAGTAAGGGACATTTCAATTATATCTTCATCTTTAATTTAGGAACCCATTTTTAATAACAATATTAATTCAATTAGAATCAAATTAATACAATACTATTAATACTAATTAAAAATTAATATTATATAATAAATAATTAAAAATTTTTTTAAATACTTTTATTATATCCAATTGTACTTTAAAAAAAATTTTTTTAAAAATTTTAAACTAATTTTAAATATTATCTGTTTAATATATTATATATATTTTAACAATATTTCTAAATTTATAAACTCTTTCTACTTTAATTTTAATCTATTTCTCAAAATAATTATTATCTTTTCTGTCCATAACATACTTTATATAATACTATATATAAAGATAGGTCTTCAAATTAAAGACAAGAATATAATTCAAATGTTTCTCACTATTGAAAAAGTTTTTTTAAATATAAAATCAAAAAAAACCTACCTATAAAGGTTTTTTTGCAATTTAGGCCACTTGATCCAAATGTTTTTTGAATTATATCCTTATTAAAATAATGAATAAATAATTATATTTCTTCAAAAGAGACATAATTGATCTGCAAAATTTTATATGTTAAATAGTTTAGGAACCTATCTTTAACTATATACAGTATCTATTTCAAGACTAATAACTTGCTAGTTTAAAAATTAATCAGGTTGATTAATTTCAAATTTCTGGTTTATCTTTTGATCAACTTTTTATTAAACAACTTTTGAAATTTCTTAATAATATACTCTTAATATATATATTAATATTTTTTCAAATATAAAAATATCTAAATATATAAACAAACTAATAAAATTTCCTTATAGTCATATTATTATTAATTTTAATAACTTAATCAAAGAAAAAATTTAATTGTCTATTAATTCAATTTCAAAACTCAACAATATTTATAAAATAATTTCTTATTAATTTCATTTTCTATTTATTTAATTTTCTTTTTAACCTATTGTTAATATAATTTTCAGTGAGTTTATTACTTTTGGCATGTTTATATTATATCAAAATAGGATAAGTATTTTTTTTTTAAGGCATATATTATTTGACTTGACTAATAATACTTTTTTTAATCTTTTTTTATCTTCTCTTTCCATCACTTGTATTTCTTAGGCAAATTTCTTTCTTGTTCTTTTTTTCCAAGATCTTTATTATCCTTTTTCCTTATAGCAAGTATTGAATTAGATAAAAATTTAAATTGGTTTTTTTTTAAACAACATTTATTGTATAGCTTTAAAAGAAAGATTTTAATTTAGAATAATATTTTCTGCCACTACTATCTCTACTTTTCTTTTTTTTTTTCTTGTTTTTATTGTATTATCATATTATTATTATTTCTTTTCTTTTCATCTATTTATTTATTACCTTCCTCTTTTTATTATTATAATGTTATACCTAAAAATAGGTTCCTAAATTATTTAGCATATAAAATTTTACAAATCAATTATGTCTCTTTTGAAAAAACATAATTATTTATTCATTATTTTAATAAGAATATAATTCAAAAAACATTTGAATCAAGTGGCCTAAATTGCAAAAAACCTTTATAAGTAGTTTATTTTTAATCTTATATTTTAAAAAAAATTTTTTTAATAATAAGGGACATTTGAATTATATCCTTGTCTTTAATTTAGGAACCCATCTTTACCCATGGTACCTGGTGTCTCTCCTTGAAAAGTCTATTAAAAAAAAAGATTTATTTCTGCAAAATTTCTATTAGTTGAAATAGGTTATAATAGTACAATACACAATAAATAAGGTTATATAGGCAATATGATGATTTTATTATTAAGGATTTAAAAATTACATATAAATTTTATTAAACTTATTAATAGATATATTTTAGCTATAATAAAAATTAAATTATTGTATTCTGTTTAAAAGAATTAATAAATATTATAGTTTGTAGCTTAATTAGAAATATAAAAAAATTCTTTTTTAATTATATTTATTTTGCTTAAAATTTTTATTTATAATAATTTTTTATTAAAAAAATACTTTATTGCAAGTATATTTCAAATCAGAAATCTCAAACATTAAGTTGATACAATTAAATGAAGCCTTTGATCAAAGTCTACTTAATTTTAGGAGTTTTATTTATCTTTGATTATATGAAAAAATGTTTATGGCAATACATTTGATTTTTTTATTCTTTTGTAATTCAAATTTCTTTTTTATTATAAAAATCATTCTTATTAATATCAATATATTTGCTAACTTATAATTATTTTTAAAAAATATATTCAAACAAAATTATTGAAGCTATTATTTGGTTTAATACAATTTTCATATATATTTTTATCTTGGCATCACTTATTATATTTAAAGATGAGTCCCTAAATTATTTAGCATATAAAATTTTGCAGATTAATTATATCTCTTTTAAAGAACATAATTATTTATTCATTATTTTAATAGGGACATAATTCAAAAAATATTTGAATCAAGTGACCTAAATTGCAAAAAACCTTTGTAAGTAGTTTTTTTTTGATCTTATATTTAAAAAAAAATTTTTTTTAATAATAAGAGACATTTGAATTATATTCTCGTCTTTAATTTAAAATATACATGTGATAAAAATTATTGAATTGAATCAGATACAATTAAAAATCAAGAATTTAGTAATTGAGTCAAATGGTTTTTTTTATAGTTGATGCAATTGATACAATTATGATACAATGCTGCAATTGTGTCACAATTCCATAATTATTTTAATATGATGCAATCACATAATTTTGTCACAATTATGCTACAATTATATAATTTGATACAATTATTTTAATATGACACAATTATTTAATTTTAATACAATTATTTTTAATTATAATGCAATTATATAATTTGCCACAATTATACCACAATGACACAATTGTGATGCAATGACGCAAGTGTGATGCAATGACACAAGTGTGATGCAATGATGCAATTGTGATGCAATGACACAATTGTGATACAATTTTTGATTGGTTAATAAATTTAACCTATAAAAATTATATATATTGTTATAGGAAAAATATGATAGGTAAATGGTAGGAAATTATAAGGGTAGGTATATTAGGTATAAGTGATATATCAGGTATAAAGAGTATATCATGTATAAAAGGTATATCTGATATAAATAGTATATCAGGAATAATAGGTATAATTGATATAAAGTCAAAATGTATATAAGCGACTTGAGAATATACAAAAAGTAAGGACAATTAAGATAGGTATTGTGCAATAGATAATTAATAAACTGTCTTTATTAATAAACTGTCTTGTGAAAATACCCCAGTGTATGTAGCTAACGAAATTGCTACACGAGAAAATAACAATTGAGGACACAAGATCGACAGACTGATCTGCGTCAGCGTTACGAACTCTGGCCAAATTCACACATCTCTTTTGAGTAGAAACGAAACCCTATTGTTACATGGCGTGAGACAGATCGAAGCAACTGACTTGCCGTGATTTCCCTGTAACAATATATATTATATTATTAATTGTTTGAATTGATATCTTCATAACTAGTGATTTGATTTGAACAAAAATTTTATCATTCGAAAGTTCCCAATAAGAGGAATCTAATGGTATAATTTTTGTTTAAATTGGATCACTTATTATAGAGATATCAATTATAAACGATTAAAAATATAAGATATTATATATAATTTTAATAATTTATAATTGATATCTCTATAACCAGTAATCCAATTTGAGTAAAAACTTTACTATTGAATTCTTCTTATAAAGAGCATTTAAATAATATATATTTTATTTAAATTGAATTACTAATTATTAAAATATTAATAACAAATAATTTTTAAAATCTTAATAATTTCTTATATAAATCTCAGTTATGATTAAATATTTTTAATAGTCTAAAATATGTGAAATTTTTACAAAAGTTAGTGATTATATATATAAACCTAAAAGAATTAAGTTTTATAAATTTTATGATAAATTACTTGACTTAATATATTTATCATATAAAAAAATTTTTTAATATATGATTTATATTACAAAATATTTAACTTTTTATTTAATAACTTAATAAAAAAGAATTTTTACTTATGTTTCTATTTGTAAGAAAAAAAATAGTAATTGAGAGCTTTCAAATAAGTTATTAATTACTTAATTTGAATAGATATTCATCGATTTAAACCCCTGTCTCCTAAAATAATTATTGTTAAAAAAAATAGTTATTTGTATTTTTTATATAACTTAATAACTAAGAATTTTTTATTAATAAATATATTTGTAAGAAAAAAAATAGATATTAAGAGCTTTTGAATAAAATATAGGGGTTTGAATTTAAAAGGATATTCATAAAGTTAGACCCCTGCTTTATATAGATAATCATCATAAACATAAAGAAAAAAATATTTTTTAAATTTTTTTATCTATTCTGAATTATTAATGCAACTTTTATTATGATAAACTTATATTTTTCTAAAAGCCCTGGTTTTGGGCTACACAATGATAGTAAGATAAAAAAAATTATTGATTTTTCATCAAGTTATTCTAATTCAAAATTGAATATTCAATAGGCGAATTTGTAAAAACAATTTTTACATTTAATATTTTAATCAATTCTATATTACTGAAGCAATTTTTATTATAATAAACCTATATTTTTCTAAAAGCCCTGATCTTGGGTTACATATGATAGTAAGATAAAAAAAATTATTAATATTTCATCAAGTTATTCTAATTCAAAGTTGAATATTAATAGATAAATTTGTAAAAACAATTTTTACATTTAATACTTTAATTAATTCTATATTACTGAAGCAATTTTTATTATAATAAACTTATATTTTTTAAAATATTTGATATTTAGCTATATAAAGGTGATGAGATATAAAATATTAGATGTGTTTTTATTGATATTAGACAATTTAAATTTAATATTTAAACAATTTATTTTGTTATAATTATAAATTTTAAAATTATACCAAATTAGATAATTGTGCCAACATCATGTTACTCCAACATAATTGCGTCAATTAAAAATTGTCAAGTCATATGATTGCGTCATATGTATTTAATTGTACATTGTATTATAATTGCATCATGCGTCATATTAATTGTGCTATTATAAAAATTTTAAATAATTGCATTATTAGTAAATCAATTTCTACTATATATATAATTTAGAAATCATCTTTAACTATATTACTTAATTTCAAAAACTGTAATTAGTTTATTTTTTTTAATTAATCGATATTTAGTAATTGTCCAATTAAAAATTTATTATATTTTTCATATCAAAACAATAAAATTAATTTAAACTAATTTATAACTATAATAATAAATAACATTAAATATATTTATTATTATTATTTTTTTTAAGATAAACAGATATTTAACATCAGGTTTTTATTGAATCTTAATATTCTAACCAATATATTTAGATAATCTTATACATACTAATATTACTACTAACTATAAGTTTAATTATAACCAATCTATATATATAATTCAACTATATAAACTTTACATAAAAAGTGAAGCTCACATAACAAGTGGGATTATATAGAAAGTAAAAGTCCTGCCATCAGTTTAAACTATACATATGATATAAATTATTTTGCTGCTGACTTAATTGCCAAAAAAATTCTCAAAAATAATTGTGTCTGACTCAATTATTTTATATGTTTTAATAGTGACTCAATTAATTGCATCATTTAATTGCATCAAATTGCATCAAGGATCTACTAATTTTTACCATATGTATAGTTTAAACCATCTAATCTATTAATCCAATTTTTGTTAAGGAATGTCTTTTAAAAACACATATTAGTACTCGATAAATCATCTTTTCATATCATGTTTTTAGCTTATACAGTTGTGGAAGGCTTTCAATATATTTATATAATTTTTAGTAAATACTCTAAAAACTATAGTCCTTGGTTAGCACAAGTTATCAAATTTAGAAGCATAATTGCCAAGTGAAATATAACTCCAGAATCTTTTAGTAAACACTTCAAGGGAATTCGGTTGGTTTAAGCTATCAAATCTAGAGGCATAAATGCCAAGCAGAATATAATTTCTATATAAGAATAATATTGAAGGGTTACTTACATCATATATTAGTATCTATATTGACAATTTCTTTCAAAATTTTTTACTTTATATTAATATATTGTACTATAAAATCTGCCATACCAGGAGGATTATGGGCTTTTATTAAAGTTAGACCAGAAGCCTTTCCTCATGCAACCTTTTTTACTTCAATCTGTTTTCAGCCTGTGATTATTAAAAAGACCAAAGATCTTATCTTCATGCAGCCTAACTAAGTTTGGTTCAGATTCAGATATTTGGATATAACATCTATAAAAAAACTAATAAACCTACAAATAAATAATAATTTATATATTTTTGCCTTTTGTAGATATTGAATTAGAAACATGTATTTGAAGACCTGAAAGCACTACTTATTGTACTATTAACATATAGGTTATTAAATATATTTTACTATTTATATTAACAAAAATTAAATTAACAAGTCTTAAGAAATTGAAAAATAAAATAATGAATTAATTCAGAAGTTTTCTTGGAGATATAACTTTTATTTTTATAGATTTTATAATTTACTTAATTCAGTTTTAATTAATTTAATTTATTTTTATTTTTCTTATACAGTGATATCTGAAAGTTTTAATAAAAAAAATTTTTTTTTTTAATGTTAAAGTAAGGCATTACTTATGATCTTTATTAATATGGTAAAGTTCAACTTGTATACGATTAATAATAAAATATGAATTATATTGCTATAGATATTAGCCTATCACTTATATAAGATAGATATATTATTGAAAAATCTTTGAGCAAGAAAAACTTGAGGAACTATCTATCGTGAAAAAATAAAAATAAAAAAAACATTTTGGACAAGATCTCCATTGTGTGTTTAAGTATTGAAAAGAGTGTTATTGATATGTAAGTATTGTAACTGCTATTAGATATGGTTTCTGATTCTTTCCATATAAGATCAGTCAGACATCGGTGTCATGCAAGCCACATATAACTTTTGGGTTTGTGTTGTGTTTGGAGATATGAATTATGGTTGTTATTTGGTAATTGGTTAGTTTTTATATTGGTAGATAGGGTATTGATACCCATTCCAGTGTTATATTGTGTTGCTTTGTTGTTAATAGTTGTTGGAGCCATACTGGAATCCATGCAGGGCACTGGTTACATGCTCTCCCAATCCAATAGGTTGTTGTATTATTTTGATGTGAAAGGGTAATACTAAATGTGATTGATGTTTTGTATGTCATAGATCTTTTGGTATGAGTAAACTGATTTCAGTTTTTTGTATAAGGAAATTTTTTGTGAAGATATTAAGAATTTTGGATGTGTGATATTGGCAAGAACTAATGATTAGCCAAAGAATATAGAGAATCTTTCATTAGTTATTATCAGTAGAAAACAAAAACTTTGAAAAAATAAAATACTGTCTCTTGATAAATGTATAATTTTTGAAAAGATAAATATTTGTATTTTGAATAGTTTTAAGACAATGTGCTTAAAGGTATATAAAAAGAATTCCTTAGTGGAAGCTTACTAAGTTTCATTTTGGTAAAGCAAATGTTTGTCCGAAAAGATTTCAGCTCCTCCAAACTTCCATCTCTTCTTCTTGAGAAGTTAATTGGGACCCTTGCACTCTGCAGTTTTTGAACTATTCTTCAGATCTTTCACCCTGAAGTTTTTGAACTGTTTACCAATTCACAGTTCTTGGTATATTACTCAAAAAAAAATTTTTTTATGAATTGAAGTATTGTGAAAAAGAGTTTTTTTTTTGATAAAATTTTTTAAAAAAATTAAAAATATATTATTATTTAATAAATATTAATCTAAAAAATACAAAAAAATTTAGAATAAATCTTTTAGTATTAATAAATAATTTTAATTAAAATATTTTTATATTAATTAGTAATATTATTTAAAAATTATATTTTTTATTTAATGTTCTATTTCAAAAAACACATATATTATTTTTTATAATGAAAAATATATAAAAACATATAAAATTAATTGACAAATTAAAAAAACTCTCTATTGATCGCGTCCATTTTGCTAAAAATTTCCATATATGATAATTTTGATTAAAGAAAAATGTTTTACACTCTTTATTGCAAATGAGCCCCAGCTCAGGAACCCAAGAACACTAAAGACAACTGGTGCAGTGGAATAGGACCTCTGGTCAAAGTCTACTCAAGTTTGGGAGTCTTGTTTATCCTTCGGTTGCATGGGAAAAGGCCCGTGGCGGTACACTTTGGTTCTTTGGTTCTCTTACAACCCATACCCCCTTTTATTATAAAAACCATCCTCATATATATCATCACAATCGTTATATTTATAAATACTTTCCAAAAAACATGCTTAAACAAAGTTGTAGGTTCTAATGTTTGTTTTAACACAACCTTCTCTCATTTCTCTATCTTGATGTCACTTACTGCATTACTCAAAAAAATCCACAATCTTTTTTGGTCCCAAAAACTGAAATCAGTTTATCCCTTCCAATTGATCAACGTCTGGCAACCATCCAATCAAAATTCACTTTATTATCCAAATTACAACAACAAAACTGGTTCAAACTGGTTTAATAATTCAACAACAACAACAATAATAACAACAACAACAATAACAACCGGCTCAAACCAGTTCATATGTCCGATCCCTACCACAATAATAACAACTATCACAGTAAACAACTTCAAGTATATTCTATTATCCGTATCAAGAAAAGGAGTATCAGCAAGTTACAAAGAACTGAAGAGACAGGATAACAAGCCTGGCCTAGGGTTCTCTTGGGGATTTAACTTTTACTTTCATAGATTTTATAATTTACTTGACTTAGTTTCAGTTTTAGTTAGCTTTATTTTCTTTTTCTTCTCAAATTTCCA
>CAJVPV010001677.1:0-15050 GCA_910591835.1 Acaulospora morrowiae | reverse complement strand
ATCTTAAATTAACGGATATATATAATCTAGTAGATATAAGAGCAATAGATAATTTAGTTTATATAATTCCAAGATTTAGTAAAAGTAATGAATATTTATTAAACAATTATTTATTTTAAAATAATTATTATTACTTCGAAGAATTTTAAATTTTTTTGAAATAAAAATTTCCGGTGTTTTTTTATTTTGAAAAATTCTATATTAAAAATTCTTAAAAACCTTTGAAGATTTTCAAAGATTTTTCCAGAAATTTCCTGATAATGAACTAGTAATAACAACAAAAGTTCTTTATTTACATCTTTGACAATATAGACTTATTATACAAAATTAGATATCAATACCTTTAAGAAACACCAATCTTATTACTTTGACATCCTTCTTAACAAACTATTACCTTATGTCCAAACTTCTTTTACACTTTTTAGTTTCAGCTTATCCTAAATTTAAAACATACTCTCCAAAGCTACTCTAATAATAAAATTAATTGCTGCTCCTCAATCTATAGTTCTAGTAATGAATTTAAATAGGAGGTTAATGCTAAATACAATTGGTAAAAGATTAATTTTACATTAGAATTGTTTTGATAATGAAAACAGTTGCTGCTCTCCAGCTTTTAATCTTAATAATAGGTTCAAATAGAAAGTTAATACTAGATGCAAATAATAAAAGACTGGTTTTATTTTAATATAGTTACTCCATGTGTTATACATCAAGCCAAATTTGAAAAGCAAGCATGTTAATTTTAATTATAACTTGAAAACAAACCTGTATATAATAGCTGCAGCACCTTTATATAATTAGGTAATTATTTTTTTCTAGGTAGCTAAATACTATTCAAGATATAATATAGGTTTTAAAATTCTTTTTTCTATTGTCACATATCATTTCTATCTCAGGAAAAAGATAAAGATAAAGAACTAGTAGCAGAGAAACACTTTAAATAAATAGGATTAATGTGATATTCTAAAGTTCCTAAAGGTGTATAAATTAGTACAGTTCTGAGGTGTATAAGTTCAAGTGAAAGAGATAATGGAAATTTGTTTGTAAAGGTCAAGTTATTTATTTGATAAAATATAAGTTCAAGCCTACCAATTTCTAGACAAAATTGGAGCCTTTATATATATGTTTAAGTTATAATATTTTCATACATGATAAATGTGAGTTATAAGAAATAATAGAAATATAAAAAAAGTATTATATTCATCAAAACAGTTATCTATATATGTTAGCATAAAAACAAATGCTTTGGCAAAGATATAAAAATAAATATAAATAAATAAAATAGGAAATATTCTAGAGTAACAATAGCATGAAAAGCATAATACTAAACAATAACAAGAATAGTAATATAAGAATTATTCTGGAATAAATAACATTTCAAGTGTAAATGTTAATAAAGATCGGACAAGAGTTATTAAAAATTTTGAGTGAAAATTAGGTGTAACACTATATTTTTGGATAGTGCCAAAAAGCATAAAGAATGAACTGTATTTGTGAAGCCTTGTATTTAAATCTTTCTAACAAAGAAAGATATATATTATATTGTAAATATATTATAAATCTTGTACTTGCAAATTTAAAATTATAATAATAAAATAAAGTGTAATAGCTTTTTGCTCCTTCAAAAAAAAAATAAAAAAAAATATAATTATTATTAATTATTATTATAACTATAATAATAATAATAATTGTTATTTTATTTATTAATATTTTAATTTTATTAATAATATATTTACTATATATAATGACTAGTAGGTTTATAGTATAGTTGTTAACACTTCACAAGTCAAATCACAAAATACCAGTTCAACTCTATGTGAAAGTGATTGAATAGAATTAATATAGTATCTAGTGTTATAACTTGTATAAGTACTATTTTTCATGAAAAACTATTTTATATACTAATTCAGTAGATATTGAGATTGTGATTTTTATAAAAGATGTTGTGGTGCAATGATTGTCTGATTGGTGTTACAATAATTGCCAGAAGTTGTAAAATATATGAGGTGTCTGCTTTCAGTAAAATGGCTTGGTGATTGTTTTTCCATAGTATCTGGTGTCTCTTTTTGTAAGTTTCCAAAAAGGTTTTATTCCAATTCAATAATAAATCACTTTGACAGTTATCTATTCCAAGAAGACAGCCAAAATAACAGTAAGTATCAATAGTTGAAATAATCTATAAGCAGTAAGTATCAATAGTTGAAACAATCTATAGGCAATAAGTATCAATAGTTGAAACAATCTATAGGCAATAAGTCTGTGAGATAAGTTTTTTAAATATTCTTGAATAGCTTTAAGAAAGTAGAAATTAAATAGTACATCTATTTGCAAGTGGTTGAATTTAAAAGGATTTTCTTTACAAGAATTTTATTTATCTAAATAGATATTACTTTCAGTTTCTCTCTTTATATTTCTCCTTAATACATTTCCAGTTAAAATAGAACCTTTCATACAATAATGATACTGATAACACTTTAGCACTTTAGCTTTGACATATGTAGATCTCCGGATTTATAGTCAATAGTAAAAAGCTAACCTGGGAATAAAATCTGATATAGTTTAATGATATTTAAAATAATTTATAAATAGCTTCCTTTTGTAATACATGATATAAAGCATATATGAATTAAATAAATAAATGCATAGGTAAGATTCAGCTAGTTAAAAAAAAATTAATATATATAATAAATATAATTAATAATTAATATAATAATTAATTTATTTAATGTTTATTTGTGATTTAATATATATATATATATAATAATTAATTTATTTGTTAATATTTTAATTTTTTTTTTTAAAATTATATTAAAATAAATTATAATATATACATGTATATAAAAATAAAAATTGTATTTTTCAAAAAAATTTTTGTAATAACTTATTAATTTGTTTTATAATTTTTTTTTTAAGACAACAATATAATCAAGTTTAATATAAGTTTTGTTTTTTGAATTAAAAAACAATTTTTTAAAATGTATATATAGTTATTTGATAAAATTTATATGTTAATAAAAAATCAAAAAAATTTTATTAGAGGTTTTATTTCAATATATCAATATACTTTTTTAATTTTTTTAAAACTCTTATAATAAAAATACAAAAAATATTGTATATAAAAAATGTAAAAAAAAATATTGTATATAGAAAAAGAATAAAAAAAAATAAGAAATATAATTTTATAAATATACAATATATATAAATCAAAATAAACTTTTAAACTTTATAAAAATTAGAAAGAACAAAAAAATCAATTACATTTATTAATATAGTTTAGTTTTAAATTTATATTTATTAAAAATTCAAGAGTTATATTTTAATCTAATTCAATTATTATAATTATTGATTTGATTAATTACAAATAACATAAATTAAAAATCAGTTAACTATAGGTTTTTATAGCTAGGTTAGTATGAACTCTAAATCTTTTAATGATCTACAAATCCATATTATTGTACAGTGATTTATGAATCTTTAAAATATGAATTTATTTATTTTAAATATCAATATACAATATAATTCACATAGATACAATTAAAATGACATTATAATAATTATTATTATTTGCATTGATAATTACTGTGTATTGATGAGTATATCAAATTGCTTCAGGAATTTGTCATATTCTTGAAATCAAAGTAATACATAATTAATACTATTGTGGTTGTGGTTATTATTTTATTTTATGTTTTTATATACTGTAGGTACTGTACTATAATATAGTTAATGTAAAGGTTGCATGCCATCACGTGGAATCAAACGCTTTTGAACAAATTAGGTGACAATTACCATGGCAACTGGTTTACAATTATTTGACAACAGGCCAGATACAGTACGGCAAATATTCCCATACTGTAGAAATAGAGGTAAAGTAAAAAGGACCCTGGATAATACCAGTTGGAATAGTCAACAATATAAGATACAATGTGTTGATAGATTCGTAACTGTTTTTACAACGAACTACAGGATCACAATAATGAACAATTATAGCGATATCCATTGATAGTATGATGAATTTGAAAAAACATGAACAGGAGATAGGTTGCGAGGTTTGAAGTGGCAGGAGAAACTGTTTCGGTATTGCATTTTACCTGGAGAATTTAACATTTTTGGTGGTATACGTACGGAATTACCTGATGCACAAGTCTGATGAGTGACTTGACTTAGGTGAGCATAATCAAATCATCACGTTCGCCTGCATAGGGATTGGACAATCATCCCTAATATTGTGCATTAGTAAGAATAAACCACCGGAAAAATCGAGCCCCGCACAAAATCACACCGGAGTTAGGAAATGGGTGATTACGTAAATCTACACCACCAGGATTTCGCTTTATTCAATTATGCAAATCGAGATGCATTTCGTGAACATTCTGCAAGTAACAGGAAAGCGTCAGCTCGCATCAAAATCTCTTAAACTTTATGCAACCAACCAACCCTAATGAACCGTCAGCGAGGTTCACATAAACTGCCAATAGAGAAGGGCATCGTGAACGATGAATTCAGTTTGACGTCAGCAGATAGAGGATTACTATTTTGAATTGGCACAGTATAGTATTTGTAAGGAAGTGTTGTTACATAAACAATTAGAATTATTAAGTCAATTTCTCCATGCCGTGTAAATCGTACACAGTGTACATGCTTCACATATATATACCATAATTAGCGTAATAGGAAAGGTGTAATTTAATTAATGATTTTGCTAATCATTTACGTCCTATGCTCTTATGCTCTTTGATGTCTTCATTCATTTAATACCTTGATTACTTGATGTAGATATACTTCCAAACGCGACACATGCACAAACACGGATGACCGAGTCGCAAGGATTCTATTAGTCCCGATTGAAGGTTGTGGTTCAATCAATCGGTTGTTCTGCTCGTGCTCCTATCATCATACCAATCGGCGATTTATCCGAACGCAAAATGTGTACGTGTTTCATCCCCTCAGTTATTCAATTAGGACGGTTGTATCAAAAAGGGAATTCGTAGGAATTAAGCGATCAGGATTGCGCAAACCTTAATGCCCACAAATCCGAATTATGATTTGCAAAGTCAGAATGTGATCGATTAATGCACGCGTGTAGATACCAAGAGAGAGCCTGACGCCTAAACATGTCAAAAGAACGGCGTTGTTTGTTAACAAAAGGACAATTCACAACGTGGATATCTAAAAGGAGTAGGTTTATTTGTCATTTGCATGTTTTTATTTGTACACTTCGCATGGATTCAGAATTTGAATTAGCTAATCATTGTGGAACTTGACCATATGAGGGAAACAGATATCGCTGGAACATTTATATATACACAACAGGACAACGATCTGTTTTCCAATTTTTCCGCATTTATGAGGACAAATTGGGCCTCTATGTTAAAAACCCTATGGAAGAACAAACACCATTTAATCGGTCGCGAATTCACAATTTGTGAGTGCATCGTGCAATATTTTACTAAGAAAATTTGTGTAACGACACATGAAACCCCGTAATTCGGTGCGTTCCTGAAATGGAAGGTCCCAGCATTTCACAGAGGCCAATAATGTTCCCAAGGAAAACTTGCATGACAGCTTTGAGTGGAGTGTATCACGACATTTCGTGTTCGAGTTCCTGTCTCGAGTTTTTTTTTTTATTTTTGTTTGTTGATTAGAAAGACGTTTTTCCAATACGTTAATTTCCGCCAATGACAACACAACAATAGATAGAAGTTGAATGCATTCAATGAGTGTTGGGGGAATAGACTCTGGCAAGCCGCATCCGTGAAACCTTTTATTATCCATTAATAGTACATGGCAATTAATTTCTTGTGATGCGTTGCCTCGAAACCACCAAAAGAACAATTGACCCTTTATTTCAAGGACAATTTAAAAATACCAGAGGTGGCGGTAGTCACTTATAATTAGGTACTGAACAAATTGTGAAGATTCAAAAATAAAATAGCGCCATCCACTTTTATGAATAGGATTTTGTATTACAATTTTCCTTTATTGAATGAATTACCCAGTTCATCCACATCATGATTAGCCATAATTATATTAGCCAGTAGAGTTGAAATGCAGCAATTGCATACACGTACCGATAACCCATAACATTAACCAACGGAACATCCAATCAGCAATCGAATATCACATACAGTAAACGCCCCTACCCTTATTATATACGTACTGTATATATTATGTTATCGTGTGTAAAAGTTCCCGGATCTCTTATCAAATGTCCAATTGGAGACTGCCCAAAGGATTCGAGTATGTTATATGGTTTTGTCTTGCTTTTTTAGTTAACGCTAATATACACTATTTTATTTGAACCTTCACAAATAAAAAGAAAAACTCTAATTTAGACATGCACGAACATTTCAATGAAAACTTTTTTGAACATGATATATGTAGGTCGACTGAATGTTCATATTAGTCTTACTAAAAAAAAAAGTCTGCACCGCTAACCCGAGTTTACAAGAAAGTTTTGAAAGCGTTGCATGCTATTGACTTTTTTTTATATAGCACATTTTTATTTATTTTTTTTCGGGATAAATTCTCTGATCTAAGATATGAGGAAATGAACATTTGTTGAATTAGAAAACCATTGAGGTAAACATGACTAAATAGATAGTGCAATACTTTATTTGAAGTTGTTACATACATAAAAAAATATGTGCGAATTTTTTCCGTTGTTGAGTTCAATTCTTTATAAAAACCGCCTCTCGGTAGAAGTTTTTGAACATTGGCGGATCTCGGACTCATTAATTACAGATAACGACCTTGTTACATTGCTCGCCTTTTATTATGACTTGTGCTCCTAATTTGCTTCCCAATTGATGACCACCTTCGTTGTGCCTGCATCAATCACGTTTACAATACAGATCTCGCCAACCTTTCTTTTTTAGAAAACTTACGACTTCATTATATTTTTAAATTGTATTCTCAAAAAAAAAAAAAAAAATATCACGGTACACTGGAAATCAACGATTTATCAATTGTGCTTTAAACAAACAAACAATAAATTCGCTGAACTCCTATTTTTTTTTTTTTTTTTTTGTTCATGCACACAATATAAAAAAAAAAGTATTTAACAGCGGGCTCCTCGAAAATTTCCATTTAGACAAAATTCAGACCTTTTTTCTTTATTTTCTTTTTTCTCAATTTCTCCCCCTCCTCTCACCGACGCAAAGTCATTAATTAAATGCTTTAGAGCATAATTTTATCAATTGAGCTCGAGAGTTAACAGATTCCCCTTATATTCTTCCCCGACACCCTTTCCATTCATCATGTCCTTTGCAGATCAAAATTGTTCTAAAGTTGCGGCCACCAGTGGTGGATCTTCATGTAATGACAATACCAATAAATCTCCGAAGCGTGAGAGAAGGAACACCCTTCGAATTCTCATTCATGCCACTAAACAATTGTTAACCTCGCCTTCGACCTCCCCAACGGAACCGGGTGCTTCCCCGTCTTCCATCAATGCCGAATCCACCTATTTTTCATTTCCCGAGTATGAGACCTATGATTACGACGAGATGAATGTCAAGATCGATGACTCCCTTGATTCTCGGGGTGAGGTCGAGAATATGGTAGTTCAAATGGTAAAATTCGATGAAATGCTGGTTAACGGTGTCCGGGTTCTCGCCGCCATTTAACTTCGGAATCATCCCGACTGTTACCAGGGAAGCAAGACAAAGAATTCACGAGAATTCTAGCGACGCAAAACGCAATCGAAAAAAGATGACCTCTAATGATTTATGATGACTTTTTTATCGATTCGATTTGACAACGATTTTTTTAAAAAAAAAAAACAACAAAAAAAAACCTAAAAAAAAAAACCAAAAAAAAACCAAAAAAAAAAAAACAACTGGATGTATAAAAAATCTTTTTTTTCAAGTATAACATTTTCGGTTCACTTTTCAACATACAGAGAAAAAACACAGTGCATAAAATATGCAAGTTTTTTCGAAAAGGGGAAGGAAAAAAATATAATTTTTTTCCTCAAGTTTTTTTACATTTTTCTAAGAATTACCCACCAAAGATTATTATAAAGATTCACCTACGCATATAAAATATCATGGCTGGCAAGACATCTCCCTAAAAAAAAAACTATGACGATACCTAAAAAACGGAAGAAAATATCTTCATTACCCACCCTCGGTCTTGATCTCGGGGACCATCGCTTCCTCTGGTCATTCGTTATCTCCCGATTTCAGATCTCGATCTCGATTCGATCATATACAAAGACTTTCTCGAATTATTCAAACGCGACGTACATTATCATTATTATTATTATTTGGAAATGGAAGAAACAAACAAACGTTTTCTGTACCATTCAACTTCCCCCCCTAAAAATTTTTTGCCACGAACGAATGCGTACAATTTGATCGGAAGAAAAACTCGTAACGTAAGATGTAACCTCACCTTCCACGACGGAAGCAACGACTGTATCCTGTATTCCTGTTCATCTATTTTTTTTGTATATATTACATCTTTTTACCCTTTCTACCAGACAGTTACTTTTTCTTTTTTATTTCTACCAAATTACTATTATTTTTATTATTGTTATTAAAAAAATTCTGGTTTTTAAATTTCGAACCAAATGACGTCCCATCAAAATTACTGATCTCTCATTTTTCTACCTACTTTTCTTTTTTATTTATTTTTTTATCTCCTTCGATGTGTTGTTGTATAGTACTTTTTTTCTAAGTAAGTAGCAAGTAAGCACCTTTTTTTCTTTTTCCTGTACATATTCTTTTTATCCATCATATCAATGAAAAAAATAAGCTTTTTTTTTTTTGTCTTTTGACAAGAAAATAAAAATAAAAATAAAAATACCTAATTAAAAAAAAAAAAAAAAATCAAAGACTCTATAAAAATAATTTAAAGTTGTAATGACGTGTACGCACTCTAAAATTAGCGATTTTCTGGAATTGAGATTTTGCCTTTTAAGGACGACCGATCCATCAAGTGACGAATGTTTAGAAACTTCAAACCCGTTTCAACGGAGAAGCAAGGTTTTGCATGTTTAATGCAACATGCATACCGATTATTCTCTTAATCATTATACTTGTATATGGAAAGTAGTGTGTGCGAATGGTCGCTGCAAGGCCTCCCAAACAGTTTCCGAGTTCTCTTTTGATCTGACCGCTTTACTTTTTGGTGTAAGCTTCTTTTTTTTTTTTTTCCCGAGAAACTTTCACACGACACTCGTTTGAATCATCAGAGTACATGCGCATTATTTTTTTAGCAAATGAGATGCCCCGGACACACAATGCAATTATCCGGTCCCTGGGAAGGAAAAGCCAAAAAAAATAACAAAACATAAAGAGAAAATACTCCAACAAAAAATGAGAACAATATTACCGAATTAAGAATGAATTTAATCCGTCTAACCATTAAAGAAATGGTCACTAATCGATGAAACCGCATGATTGTGAAATCTTATTAGGCATGGTTAAACCACTCATCCGCTAATTCCGTCTCTTTCCCAAGTGGCTAATGCAAAATGGGCATTTTCAATTTTCTACATACCGTACTGCACACTTTTTCGAAACACATTTGTTGATCGTTTGAGATAATTTTATTCGTGATTAAAAGAATACTACATACAGTAGCTTCAAACACGGTACAGCGTATAACAACCATAATTTAATTTAAAAAAAAAAACAACGCATGTATTTTGATTATTCTACTTGATATCGATAAAATCAATTAATTCTACCTAAGCAATAATTTTTATTTTCGAAATCCAATTGAATAATGGCAAAAAACTATTATACTGTATAAATGCACAATATGTTATACTGTGTGCTGGGTACAATACGCATACGCACGTTTGTTTACTTGGAAAGCAAGATAAGACACTTAAAACGATAATGTTTTTATCAGATAAAACATTGATTGATACTCTTGTTGATAAAGTGGCGGCAATCAACTACACAATCAGAAATCACAAATAAATTGCCATTCTGTATGTTATTTGCGATGGTGTGATTCTGTGTCAATCGTTCGGAAAACATGAAAGTATGGTAAGGTGGTACTAGTTTCGTTCCTTAACCAGGTACGTATAGATTCGAACATTCTTCATTTTGAAACAGAAAAATTAATTTTCGACATATACTCACATAACTGTCATTATATGTTTTTTTTCATATCAGCCACTTTGCCGCAGATTTTTATGCTGTATATTACGTAATGCCGATGGATCGTCCTGGCGCATGATTGGAGAAAATGAATTCGACCTTGTCACGTCATTTCTGCATTACAAAATACAAAATGGCGTGTAATTCTCTATCCAACGTTTCATGACCCGGGTGCCGAACATTTCTGTGGATTTATCAGTGTCACTATGCAATTTTCTTGTTCTGTCGTATATTTCACGCAGTGGACGGCCGCCGGTAAACAATGAACCATGATTCCTGTTTGTCAAATACAGGCGTATTTTGATAACGCACTAACGATTTAAAGCCGCAAAATTCAAAACAATGTGGGGTGAATGAATACATGAGTATGTAAGCAACTGTTAAATTATATCTAAAAATAGTAGCAATCACAACACGCCACAATTAAATTATGCCTATTTGACATCTTCAGCTAAAGACACGTATGCACACACAATTCTACTTTTGATCGGTTCCCGGGATTTTTAGCCACCAGCCATCAGCATGCCTTCGGCATTTGGTAACGTCGAGGTATGCATGGTGTAAACATAAACGAAGAATGAAAGGTATTTGTCTGTATTTAGAACACGGTGGTGTCTGTGCGGATACCCGAGTTGTGAATACAAGGATCTCCCGCATAATCGTGGGAGTATGTTAATATTACTAGGCATGCATTCTCTTATGCAATTATCATCTTTGGATAAATAGATGCTAAAACTACAGAGGTTGGATCGTATTCCGAAAAACATTAGATCGCATAATATTGTTTTTTAACGCACATTGTGATCCTGCATGTGAACACCACCTTAACTAGCGTGAAATTTGGAGTCGACATGTTGCATCTGAGAGATGCAAACATGAACCCTCAAATGGCTTGATGAGTTTGTACCTTCATCAGCACACTGTAATAAGATCACAACGAGAATTACTGTATTTATAATTGTGGTGATGAGAAACCTTGAAATACGGATCTACTGTAAATTTAGATATCATACCACTATTTCTTAAAATTAAATCCGCATCCAAAAATAACAATAACAATAACAAAAAAAAAAACTTTGTATATTATATTTCGCATTCATATTTTGTACTTTATATATTTTGTACTATATACTGTGTCATAAACAAGATACATCATTTTTTTTATTATTTTTTGAATTGGCCGCTAATATCAATCCATTCACCATTGTTTGCGATTCGACTGCGATAATCGATAACCATAATCATTTTTAACTTTTTTACCCCATTGTAAGCATCAAAGAATAAAATTGCCAAAAAAAAATTTTTTTTTTTTTTCAGAATACTGTATATTGAACAAAAAAATCATATTGTTGTTTCATTTCATTCAATTGAAAAAAAACGTAGATTAGATATGTATTGTAATTCGTTGAGCGTATTATGATAACCGTTTGCATATCTGTTTACCTTTAAATAAATTATGGTATATATATATTTTTAAAAATATTATTATTTTTATTAATCTATACATTTAAATTTTTTTTTACCTTGTTTTATTCCAAAAAAAAACATTTATTCGCATATTAAATGATGGTATTATACTAATACGAACTAGAAGAAAAGATTTTATCTTTCCAACTTGCAAAAATACAATAGTTACGGCACAATGCAATGTTTTTTGAAAAATTTTAACCCCGTTTTTTTTTTTTTTTTTTAATAAATTTATTTTATGAAAAATGAGTATATTTAAATTTTATTATTTAAAATTATATTACTGTGTGTATGAATTTGAAATTTATCAAGAACAAGCAATCAATTTCAATATACAACAATTCTAATGAGCAAATTTAAAAAACACGTAATTTGATAAGAAAATCAAAATTTCATATGTTTTGTATATTCAAACCGAATTACTACTAATTTAAATTGTTATTCAACAGGATAACAAAAACAATAACAAAATTTTCATATGTTGCTTCTTACATTCTAAATAATACATGTTTAAAATTATTATTTATTAAATTGTAAAAATTCATTTTGGTTTTTTTTTGTAGAAATTGTATTAATTAATTTTAATATTGATTTCAATATCTTATAATTAAAAAATCTTTAGATAACAAATATAATGTTGAAATTATCAAATTCTAAAGATTCTAAAAATTCTAAAAATTCATTATTCTTATTTTCTTTTGTTTATAAGGTATCAAGTATTTGAATTTGAGATATTTAATTGCATTTATTATTTATGATCATTTTGTTATCTCATTTAAATTATATGTCTATTTTTGGCAATAATAATTTTTATGTTTAGAAAAATAAAACTTGAAAAAAACAATAATTGTTAATATGTTACTTATTTAAAATATATATACTGTATATATTAAATAAATTATTTTATCCAATATGTTTAATATTGACTTTTGTTTAAATTTATTACTAAAACCATAAAAAAAAACAATTGATTAATATTATTTTTAATAATAATAATAATAATATCTTTTATAATTCAAGTAAATTAAATAAAATTTTAACAATTAACAATTATTATTTTATATTTAACTTAAATTTTATTTATTATATATTATTTGATTTATATTATAAACTATAAATATATATATTCTTAAATATTTCCACTTTTAAAAATCTTTAATAGATATTATTTAAAATATTATATTACTATTATTCATTTCTTTAAGATAAACTAATTAATATTACTTGTATTTATTTATTTATATTATTAATTTATATATAACTATATATTTTTTTAGTTAATATAATTTTTTTTTATAAATTTAATAAATTTATAATTAAAGTTTTAAACATAAATCCATATAATAATATTAAGCAAATTAAACTTTTAAATTATTATTTAAAGATATTAAAAAAGATTAAAAAATTATATTATATTATTACATTTGATTTTTGCCCAAGATTATCACTATCTCTTATCTAATTTTTACTAACATTTACCTTTGAAATATTGTCCATTCTAAAATAATTTTTGTATTATTATTCTTGTTATTGTTTAGTACTATGCTTTTCATACTATTGTTGCTCTAGAATATTTCTTATTTTATTTATTTATTTTTATTCTTGTATTTTCACCAGAACATTTGCTTCTATGCTAACACATACAGATAATTGTTCTGATAAATATAATATTTTGTTTATATTTTTACTATTTCTTACAACTCATAATTATTATATACAAAAATATTATAACTTAAATATATATATAAAGGCTCCAATTTTGCTTAAAAATTGGCAGGCTTGAACTTATATTTTATTAAATAAATAACTTGACCTTTATACAACAAATCACCATTGTCTCTTTCACCTAACCTCATACATTTTAGAATTGTACTAATTTGTATGTCTCTAGGAACTTTAGCACATCACATTGGCCCTGTCCATCTAAAGTGTCTCCTTGCTATTACCATATACCACTGCATACAATATCCCGGATATTAATCAATTTACCTCCTAATAAATTGATTAATACCCAGAAGGTATTTTACTAGAAGGGGGTAGTATTAGTGGCAGGGTATATCATTACTATAAAATTCAAAATACGTACTAGTCTTACTTATTATTATATTAATATATCCAGGTAGTAATAATTATTAAGCAACAATTTTCTTGAATACTATCTAGTATTATTAGTGGAGATAGTATTTGGGAAGTATTGTATGCAGTGGTATATGATAGTTCTCCATCTTTATCTTTCTCCTGAGATAAAAACAATATATGACAATATATATTATATATTTTTTATATAAATTTATATTTTGACAATATAAATTATAATATTTCTTTATTATTTGATTTGTGACTTGTAATTGTTCTTAAAGTATTTAACTTTATTTTATTAATTTTGTTAATAAGCTCAGGTTTTTTTAAAAAACTCCTTTTATTATATATTTGTGAGTTTTTTTTAAGTCATTAATAATATATTCTAAATAATTTCTTTAATTTACTTTTCCTTTGTATTTTTTTGATCTGCTAGATATCTCCTTTTTTAAGATTTTTAAATATATAGGTTTATTTTATTTATGTAATATTCACTAAAAACATATTTATTGATTTTTTATTTCTTATATCAGAAGCAGTTTTTGTTTTTATATATGTTTGGTTTTTTTTTTTAAAAAAAAAACTCTTTCCCACTCCCCCTTCTGTGCTTGGAAATTTCCTTTTAGGAAATTTTTAAGTTGTTTACTCTTTTTTTCTCTTCGCTCTCTTCTTTCCCCTCTCCTATACCTTTTTATTTCCCCTTCCCTATTTCTTACTCCTCCTTTCTTCAGACTCTCTTATAAAAAATTACCTCTCCCCTTTCTTTTTCCCCTTTCCTATTGAAGTTAGATTTTTTCCTTCTTCCTAAAGATTTTCTTTCTAGGCCTCTTTTTCTTTTATAAACTTGCTCTCCATAACATCAACCCCCTGGCCAGTCGGCTCCCTTTTCTTAAGACCATATGCAGAAATGATAACTTCTCTTAAGACGTGGGTTTCAGAATTTTTCTCTTTTCCATGGCCTCACAGAAAAAGGACAGATGGTTTACCCCTCCAAAAGATCGACATGGTTATTATTACCAAATCCGGTGTTGTTTACTTGTTGATGGCTAAACTAGATACATTTAAGAAACCGGTATACAACTATTATTATCTGAAAGTATCCAAAGAGTTGTGCCCCACTGTATCCAGAGGGATATGGCAGCCAATGCTAATGCAATTAATAATAAGCCTGGTTAGTTTGCAGGTGTTATTCTAGTAATTGGAGAAACCTAGTAGGATAATATGTGAAAACCAGGAATTCTAGTTACTCCCGCAACACGAGCTGGTGACGATAACGAAAATTCCTCACCCACCTCTCCGACAATATAGGTGTAACATTTAATGTGTGGGGACATTATAATGTTAGGATTAATAAAGGAAAACTTTATTAAATATGAGAGAAACCAG
>CAJVPV010001676.1:0-15051 GCA_910591835.1 Acaulospora morrowiae | reverse complement strand
CTCATATCAAGGCATGGAAAAATATATATCAGAAACGTAATTAAACCCTAGAATTTTTGGTTAAATTGGTGTACCTAAAATTTTGCTACTTAATTTATGTGTCAGAGATACCATTACCTTGTAATGACTCTTCGCTATTATCTTTTTTTCTGATTATGAGTTAAATAGAAAACTAAACAGATAACTATGCTCTGCTATACTACGCATTAGAAGTTGCTATGCTCCTCCGTGACAGTAAACCTTTTAGCAGTCAAATAAGATAACATATTTTTGGTTAAATTGTCATGCGTCATATGTGATCTGATGACAGAAATCGGCCACACACTAATGTGGCCAAAATTATGAAATCAGCCATACACTAATGTGGCCAAAATTATGAGATTGGTTATACACTAATGTGACCAAAATTATTTTTTGATTAAATTTGAGATTTTGGTTAAAAAAAACGATTTTTGTATCTATATATAGAAGTTATCAGGAATAAGTTAAAAAGTTTAAAATCTATAGAATAAATTAGAGTTAACCAAAATTTTTTCATCGTGTACCTAAAAGGCTCATTATTCTACTACTTTTTGCAAAACATTAATATAAATTTTATTTATAATTTTTTTAAATAAAAAAAATGAAATTTTTTCTTTTTAATAAATCCTTTTTATACAAAAATTTTTGTGTAATCTTTGAAATTCTTTTAATTAAACTTGTATTTTTATACAATTAAGTTATTGTGCTTTTAAACAATTTAATATTTTTATTAAAAAAAAAAGTTTTTTCAATTGTCATTAAAATGTTTTTTTTGCTTAAGTTGCAAAAGTTTTTTTATGAGCAGTAGTAAGTATAATTGTCTTTAAAAATAATTCTTTTTATAATTCATTTTTCAAATATCTTTAAATAATTAAATATAATACTTTAATATTAATATTTGTTAATTTATTTGTTAAAGTTCTTATAGAATGTCTAATTATAATTTAAATATTGACTATTTGCTTTTGATACAGTATATAAAAATAATTTTTTTAGAACAATCTTTATTTAGTTTTTAAATTTTTCCCTTTAAAGTTTAATTTTTTAAGATTGCTATAAATATTGACATATTTATAGCAGTTCTAAAATATTTTTTATTTGAAAAAGTAATTTTACTATTCTATAAAATATAAAAAGTTTATAAGAATTTGGTTATAAAAAAATAAATCAATAATTTAAGAGTATATATTAATTTAATAAAAATATATTATAATTATAATTTTTACATAAATTGTTTTAATTTTGAAAAGTTATTTATTAATATTAATATTTAATTTTAAATTTTAATTACTTATATAAAATTTTCAATATTTTAATCTTAATTAATCTATTGATTTCAATTTTAAAAATTTTTTATCAACTTTTTATTATAAATTCTTATTGACATATTAATATTTACTAATACTTTTGAATTATATATATATATTTTTATCTAAAAATTATATTATATAATTAAATATATTATATTGTTTTTCTATAATTAATAATATTTTTTTTAAACTTAATTATAGAATCTTATTTTGATACTTTTATTTAATAACATATAAGACTTTGGAATATTGAAATTTTTTTTTTTATTTATAATATTGACAAAAAATTATATTAATATAAAACCTTTATTGGCTTGGCATAATCCATATATGTCAAAAAACATAAAATTATAATAAAAAAAATTAATAAAAAAATATTTTTTAACCAAATTTTTTAATTACAGTATTTTAATTATTTCAAATTATATATATGTTTATATTTATACACATTTAATTTTTAAACTATTTTATGTGTTTAATTATTATTAAATTTTTGATTCTAAAAAATAATTGATTACCGTATATCAAAATATAGAAAAAACAAATAAAATATATTTTTAGTTGTGTTGTACAATACCAACCCAATAATGTAATTAATTACTAAAATAATTAATAGTATTAGATAAATAATAATAATAATAATTAGAAAATAAGAAAAAATCTTTTTTATTGGTTTATTTTATTTATTGTGATAAATAAAATAGACGAGAATTTTCTTTCTTTATTAAAAAAAATTTTTTTAATGTGTATACTTGTGTCATTTTTTTCTTTTACAATTTCTATAAATAAAGAGATGATATAATTTGAATTTAAGATGTTATTTGTAAAAATAATTTTGCAGACGAGGATCCTATTTATTAAACATTGAGGATTTAATTTACATTTAATAATTTAATGGTTAGTAAATTATTATTTCCATAAAATCAATCTAGAGAGAGGTCTTGTGCTGTTAATAGTATGTCGGATTGAATAGGTTTATACAACCAATTATCTCTATAATTATGGTTCGATATGATTTACAGTGATGCTAACTTGGTTGCGGAAAAAGAATAAACAATAAAACTTATCATAAATCCAATCTTAATAACCAGTTCCGGTCTCTATTGATGACGAATGAATATGTTTGACAATGAAAGAATATTAAGATTTTATTTATATTTTATACGAATTTTTAATGAATCATAAATAACAATGTTTTTCTAAATGTAAATTAAATTTCTAAAAAATAATAACTAATCTATTTGTTTACTTTTAATCTCTCTTTTTCTTGGTTAATTAATTTGACTAGTGTGTTAGTATTGTTAATATTTTTTAATATTTCATCAAAAATCGGAAATTTTTCATCAGCCTTTTTTTCATAACCGACAATTTCTTTAATAGCGGGTAACAATGGCTGTGATTCATCAACATTTTCAATTTTCTTGACATATTTTGCAAGTTCATCAACGGAAACTTCGTAATATCTGGAAAAAAAAATTTTGTGTTAGAAACTGGTGGAATTAATCTTCTAAAAAATGGAGATGGATGTGAAGTATTTATGAAACAATTACAAAATTTCCGGAAACCAATTTTTCTTTCTTCTTTGATGGGGTAACATCCAAAAAAGTTCAATATCCGCCAAAATCTACAAGTGAAGATTATTATCGATTTGATACGTAAAATAATGTCAACTAATCATAAATAAAAAAAAGAAACGAAAAAAATCATACCTCTCCCCTTAAGTGCAAAAGCGACTCTTCATTAAATGTATCGTTTATTGCCGTGTTAAGTAATCCAATCAATAAATTCATTAGATAAATTGCAGTGAAAAATGAAAACACAACTAATATTAACGCTAATGTCGGATTGTTTCCCAGAGTCCATGATGAGACCGAACTTCTGTCTCCTGATAATGTTTAAAAAAAAATTAGTAGAGTAATAATTTTTATTTAATAACATATGTGTAATTATATCATACTATACCCGTTAACATGAAATAAACAGCTAATAAAGCAGTATCAAATAGTGAAAATGGGTTTGTGTTTTCATCTGGAGTTGCAACAAGAGATTGTTTTCCAATAACTCCATCGGCGGAAATGGATTGATATCTGGCTACAAGATTCCAAGGATTGTTACCATCATCGGTGTAACTTGGTTCATCATATGAATATTCAGTGGTCGGTCTTAATAGGAGGTGTAAAGAATGGGAAAATGCCAAAACAATAATACCCAAGATTATAATAAAGTAGTAAACTTTTTTTATCACTCCGACCATAATTGCAAAATAAGCTCCGTAGTGATCAAGAGCACGGAGAAAAATTAAAAATCTGAGTTCAAGTACGAGTGTTGATATAACAATGATCCATAATGGCGGACTCCTGTCAAGCAGCCATATAAACGAAGTTATTGTTGGAATAACTATTGCGGCAATGTCTGAAAATGAAATTAAGCCAGGACTTAGTATAATAGATGTTGTGCATTAAATAATAATAATTATACGAACCAAACCAGTTCCAAGGACTTTGAATGTAATTTTTTTTTGGAAAGTGGATGAATTGTCGAACTTCGAAGGTAAACTGAAAAATCCCCCAAAAAATTGTTGTCACCAAAAGAGCTTCCTGGCACCTCCATGAAATATTCTTTTGTGGAATTGTTGCGATCGTGACAAAACATAGTAAGAATATCGAGTAAATTGCCCACATCAAATAGTAATACATTTTCCCATACGCGTTCCACTTAAAGTTAACAAGAGCTTTGATGTTCGGCCATTTATAATACTCTGGAGAATCTAATGAAGTAAAAGAGTTGCCGTTTGGAAAAATCAACTCCCTATAGATAGAATAGTTTTCCTTGGGGTAGGTGGCAAAATTCAGTAAGGGTACCATTAATTTATAGGTTTTTTTAGAAGATGATAAGGTATTGTTTTTTTTTGGCCAGAAGGATAGGCGATCGAAAGGTGATGTGTTAAATGAATATGGTAGAGTTTTGTAAGGGTCTGTGTGAATTGAAGTAGACGATTTATCCTCAAGATAATTGTAACTATTAGGAATTAATAATGCGGTTTTGAATAAAAAATTTTCTGTAAATCTATAATTTTTGTTGAGTGCTTCTAATTCTAAAAGATTATAAGTAATTATATCTAATGACTTGATAAACTTGGAAATAAAATTAACTTGCTGAAAATCGGATAAACTATTATTGAGAATTAATTTAAAGAGTTCCTCACTTTCTTTAACTCTTTTCATTTTAATAAAATCTCGGAGAAGGTCTCTTCCGTGTAATTCCAGAAATGGGATATTATATGTATATCTATGTAACAACTCACCATGTGAAATACCTTGATCCTTCTTTATTTCCGGACCGAATTGATCTTTCTTTATCTCCGGACCTATTATTATATCTTGTTGCTTCCTTATTACTTTATACACTATTTTTTTTTTATGCTTAATAATTTGGTCGAAATATGGAGAAGGTAATGAGCTTTTAGAATCTTTAGAATCGAATTTTTTCTTCAGTAAAGTAAGTTGTTTGATAAAAGCTTCTTGTTTCGTTTTCGATTCGTAATACGTATCCAAATGGGCCCAATAATGAAGTAATTCAATGCCGTCGGATTTAGCATTTACTTTCCAGATATGTATGCCAGAAGAGGAAATTAACATCAAATCTTTGCTTTTAAGTAGTTTAAATTCTACATGAATTTTATTTTCATCAATCGTGCGTAAAAGAACATCTACTTTTCCGATGACCTCTTCTGTATTGGACTGCTTAGCTGTTAATCTAGCTACAAAATCATTGTTGATCTTCTCGTACTCAACTCTCCAATCTCCATAACTTCCTGCAATGAGACCTTGAGTCATGCTTTGGTTTGGTTGGCGTGTTTTTAAAATATCGCTTATGATATCTTTTATTTCTTCTCCGTAACATAAATCAATTTTTTCATCTTTCCCAGGTTCGCTTTGTATGTCATCTTCCAATTCCAGATTCCGAGATAAACTTTCGATTTGTAAACGATCATGAGACCGTTGTATAATAAAATTAGGAACCATGAAATCATTTTGCGCCGATAAAACTACCTTTCTTGGATTTTTTGATTTCGAATAAGTGCTTAGATTGATAGCATAGAATGAGTGCTCCTCTTCAAAATAAACAAGCAGAAGTTCCCCTTTCTCTGACAAAATAAAATTCATAATGCCAAAACCGGTTCCATCAAATGATTCTATTAAACGTACACAGTATATAGGTTAGTAATATAAAGGGATAAATTACTTAGACAACTTAGACATAAATAGTACTTATGATATGTACCAGAAATATTGGTGAAAGTTTCATCAAACGATTCTGTTAAATAAATTTATACGTTAGTAATAAATTTAGAAAGTTTACTTGCTTGTACACAGCTAGTACTTACCATCTGCTATCATTGTACCAGATTCTGTTGAATAAAAATAGATTTTTGATTTCCCTTTCGGCCTTTCATATCCAGCTACTGCCAATAATTTACAATTTTTGTTCAGCACCATCCCAATCGATTCCCAAGAAATAGTCAAATTCCAATTTAATTCGTATTGTGCCTCAAACTTTCGTGTCACCAAGTTCCATTGCATGATTACAAAAGGCACATCTAAGAGAATCAACACTCTTTCCTTAGAAATAATGCAACGTTTATATTTTACGAGTTTAACTCGATTCACGCAGCGCCACTGATTTTTGTTATTAGAAAAGATGTGGACCTGATAAACAGGATCCCCCTCAACAATTACTAACTCTCCATTTTTGAGAAATCTAGAACACTCGATTTTTCCTTTCAAATCTTCTTGTGCATTCAATATTTTTATTGGAGTGTTTCCTGAATCTCTTATTTCTATTAAAATAATTATATGCAATATTATTAAAAAAAAAAGGAGAGGCTAAAATAAGGCCTTAATATTAACTCCAAACTTACCGAGAATTAAAGAATTCTTACAACAACTTCCTATAAGAACATCCTTGGAATCAGAGACCCTAATTGGTTCCATCAAGTCTATTTTTTTTAAATCTAATGAGTGACTAAACTTTAATTCGTATTCTCCATTCTTTTTGTCCGGGAACTTCCACACGCAAACAGAACTATCCTCCAAACTTGCGGTTGCAACATACTTCATGTTTGGTGAGCAAACAACACGTGTTATTTTTTTTCCATGGTGTGGTGTGATTGTTTCATCAATCAAAATTCGGTGTTCTTTGGGAACTGTTTCTCTCATTTTTTATAGAATATTAATTTGACGTACATTCATCGATGCGCTTATTTATAAAGAATTTCTGATATTTAAATTCGGGATTTTTTTTTGACACACTGAAATAAAACATAATTGTATTACAGTACTAAATGTACACCGAAATTTCATTGGTAACAAGGACAAGGACCACGTGTCAAACAAGGTTTTAGCGTTGAATGTAAAAGTAGAATGTGCAACCGTCTGGTTTGTTTTTTTTTTGTTTTTTTTTAATAACAACGAAACAAGTGCGTTAACGTTATTTTCTGTCATTAAAAACAAGGTACGTAAACTTATTACTTGTGTAAATCCATTACATAAATGGGTGTGCATTATATCCGTTTTTAGAAATCATAAAAACATTCGTTAGACAAATTAGTAAGTGGTTATCACAATTGAGAAAATCAAATGATTTTTATGGAAAAACGTGAAAATCCAATCGTAGCATTCGTCAAACCACCCCTGGTTAGATGTTAATTACGAACATATTAAATGAACCTCTGAACTAGTAATAAAGGAACATGTATAAAATTTATCGTCTTACGTTTATTGGTCTTTAAAATACATTGTAACTTAAAAGCTAATAATAATAATAATAATAATAATAATAATAATAAGTAACCTGTTTAAAGAACAAAAACGTAATTTAACTTTTGTCATCTATTATATTTTCTTTGTTTTATTATTTATGTAATTGTCATGTTTTAATCTTTTAAATATAGTATAAGATTATCTATCCCTTTTGTACAAGATATTAAAAACCAAAACCTAAAAACTAATTAGAATTGCAACGAATTTAAATTTTTTCTTTTTTTTATAAATATCAAGTTTCTCTTTTGCTAATGTAAGTATAAAAAACTTACATGCTTATAGATGTGTGATCTATACTAATTGTCATATGATTTATTAGCATTATTAATGAAATTAATATTATTTTAATTATTTTAATAATTTTGACAATTATCTTTCTTTTGACTATTTGTAAATATTTTTTTCTTATTTTAACAATTTTAATAATAAAAAAATATATATTTAAATAAAACCAGAAATCTTAAAAAAACTTGAAATTTTTATTTTAACTTTAATTGCTATTGAAATTTCAAATCTTTGAAATTGTATAAATAATATGAATTGATTATTGTTATATTTACAATAAAAATTTAAAAATTGTTTTAATAATTGTTTGCAATTGCAATTGGTTTTATATTTATAAATAAAAAGAAATACCATTAATTATATTTTAAATTTTAAATTAAATTTCTATATGTCTTAAACAATGAAAATAATATAATCACATTATTTTTACTTGGTTTAGGTTACAGTATTTTCTCTCAATCTTGATGTGTAGAGTCAATTACAAAACTCAAGTCACTTGAATAATATACTTTAATAAGTAAACAATTTATATATTCTTTAAAATATCAAATTCAATATCTATAATATTTTAAGCACTTATATAAATTTTCATATATTAGCTTAATGTTTTTTATCAATTTTCATTAAAAAAAAAATTATAATTTATATATTATTCAATAATCAAAAAAAATAATATGTTATAATTTAAATTTTTAATATAAAGGGTGGACAAAAGTTTATGAATAACATTTTTTTTTAAAATAAAATTTAATTTAAAAACTAATTAAATTTTTTTAATAAAAATATACTCAATATATAAGTGCAACATATTCGATTTTTAAAAATGTATCATTATATAAAAAAATTTTTTTTATTTACTTGAAAATTTCACTTCAATTTTGCATAATCACTAATACCTGCTAATAAAGAATTAACTTCTGAACAAAAAGCAGCCATAATTTATTGTTATAAAAAAAATACCTATTATAATATCACAACCAATGTTAGATGCAAAAAAAGTGTGATAGGTAATATTATAAATTGTTTTATTGAAACTGGATCCACGAAGTCGCAAACATGACAATCAAGATGACTATAACTCCTCAATAAGCATGCTTGTACCACTTTAAAAAAACTTGTTACCGGCAAAAAGGGTAACAGATGTATTACTGTCACAAAACTAACTAATCTTTTTATAATCAAAACAAGAATCCAAGTATCCAAAAAAACTATCTGTTAAATCCTATATGAAGAACAGTTAAGAAGCTGTATTACTCATCCCAAGTCCTTTCTTTTGAAAAAAAATATTGAAGACTGACTTACTTGGTGCCTTACACATAAAGACTGAACCATTCGGGACTTCAAAAAAGTAGTCTGAAGTGACAAATCTATATTTACTCAATTTCAGCAAGGAAATAAATATTATGTTTGGCATAGTTTATGCGAAGAGTGGAATACTGAATACCTTTTTATCACCGTTAACCATAGCTTAAGCTATATACATTGGAAGTGTTTTTCATAGTTCAGTATTGATCCTCTTGTTTCTCTTCACACCTCAGTTAAAGATAAGATAAAATGTTTATTAAATAAAAAAAAATTTTTTTTCAATTTACTGTAAAAAAAAAAAATTAAATTTATCTTTTTTTCCTTATAGCAAAATTATATATCACAACTCTTCAAGATCATCTTTTGCCAACCCTTCAAATTTTTGATGGAACCAATTGGGATTATAGTGGTCACCCTTGGTTTCAACATAATAATGCAAGGCCACACATCATGAAAATTACAAAGAAGTTTCTTACTAATAAAAATATTTGGGTTATGGATTGGTCTTCTCAAAGTCCAGATCTTAATCTGATCGAAAACCTCTAGTATTATATTAAAGTTTGGATTCGCAAGACCAAATCTAATAATTTAATAGAGCTCAAAAATTGTGTTTTAAAATATTGGAATGAGATCGATCTGACATATTGCAAACAATTGATCAAAAGTATGTCACATCGTATTATGGCTTGTATCATGGCTAAGGGAGAGCTACAAAATATTAAAAAAAATATAATCAATTACATAGATATCTATAAATCAATAAAACATAAATTAATAATAAAAAAATGTATAATTAGATATTTAAAAAAATTTATTTATTTTTTTTTTACATATTATATCCATAAATAAGAAATTTGAAAAATTTTTAAATTTTTTTTTCTCAAAAACTATTGCACAATTTTTTTTAAAAATTTTTTTATATAAAAGTTTAGTTTTTAAAGATTTTAAATATATTTTTTATTTATATAATTTTCTATTAATTTAATTTAATTTTTAATTTTTAAAGTTGTCCATAAACTTTTGTCTACTCTCTATATATAGTATCTTATAATTTATATATTATTAGTAGTAACAGGATTTTATATTATATTTTTTCAAGCTCAAAATTATATTTTTGCTCTATCTTTATTATAAAAGCTTTAAATACCTTTTTGATTTCTTTTATCAAAAGTTTATTAATATTTTAAGCTAACTTAATATTGTAATCTTATATTATTGTTTTTTTATATACTATATAAAATTATATATAAAAAATTATATATAATTGAAATATGCTATATATTATATATGCTATTGCATATGCTATATATTTTTATACTTGATTTTTGTTCAAGATCTTTATTATCCCTTGTTCAATTTTAGTAGCATTTGCTCTTGTAATATTGTCCATTCTAGAATAATCTTGTACTACAAATCTGTTGTTGCACCTTTGGTACATATTGCACATATTGCACCTTTACTATTTCTAGAATATTTTTATTTTATTTTATCTTTACTCTTTATATTATTTTCGTTAAAGTATTTATCTATGTAACTGATAGCATAGTTGAATATTCTGATGAAAATAGTATCTATACCTTAGTTTACATTTTTATCATAACATATATTTATTCTGTAACAAATTATATATCTAAAATATGTATATAAATGCCTCCAATTTTTTCTGAAATTGCAAGATTGAAATTTCCTCTTTATTAATAAAATAATTTGACTTTTACAAAACAAATCACTATTGCCCTCTTTCGCTTAATCTCATACACCTTAGAACTGTACTAATTTTAATATACCCTTATGAACTTTAATATATCACATTGATTTATCTATACAAAATATCTTCTTGCTATTAGTTTTCTATCTATATCTTTCTCCTGAGGTAAGAGATAGATGACAAATATATAACAACTAATTATACTATCAATTAATATTATCAAATATATATATTAGATATTTAGCATCTTACTTTGTAAAATATATTATATAAATATTTTAATAATATTATAATATATAAAACTCTTTCCTGAAAATCTCGCATTCAATAAAAATTACCAAATAAGAAAACAAAAATTTCATCGTCAAGAAAAAAAACCAAAGATCCTGGGGGACTTTCCCCCCTCAAGGGTCAATTAACAAACCATGAACACATTCTCCTTGATGTCCTTGTAACCAGTATTCAAAGTTCACAAGCCGTTATTATTTATAAAAATACAAAAACCAATAAAATTACTGCTACCCCATCTGCTCAATCAGCTCACCTTCCAAAGTTAGGAAACTGTTCAAAAGTTTGGTTAACTTCTGTTTGCTCTATACAAAGTGAAGTAGAAAGTATTAAAATCATCAATGTTTCATTCGAAGATTACCAAAGAACAAGACTCTCTGCAATCAAACACTTGTTAATATCTCAATACCTGAACTAAAGATGGATCCCTAAATTATTTGTGAGAACATAATTCAAATGTCCTTTACTATTAAAAATTTTTATTTCTATATTAAGGAATAAAAAAAAACTACCTACAAAGGTTCTTTATAATTTTAAGCATCTATACAGATCATTTCTGGAATTATGTCCCTATTGAAGTAAAGAGCTAGGAATTATGTCCTCTAGGGGACATGGACATAAAGGGATGTAAATTTTATATGCTAAATACTTTAGGGACCCATCTGTAATCTGAATCAATATCATTAAAAGACTTCAATTCCTTTCTCGACTTCCAACACATTTTTCAAATCACAGATGATAATAGAACTGAAGTAATGAGAGAAATCATTAAACTTGGCCTTAACTATGGCTTATATGTCTCCTGGGACAAACTTAATATCTCTACCTGTAAAGAAACTCAAACTTTTACTTTGGAAAGAAAAACCAAAACGCCTTTACCCCCTCCAAACACACCAGCGCCCACAGAGGAAATGATCGACGAAAACAATACAAATAACAACAATACTACAAATTCTTCTCCCCTGACGATCCCTGCATCTATCTCTGAGCCTGTACCACCTCTTGACAATAGTTAAACACAAAACTCACATGAATCTGAAACAACAGATGCATGCACCCCTGCCCCCTACATGAAAGTAACACCAAACTGATCAACACACAAAACACTTCTGAAATGGAAATTGATGATCTTCCTATACAAACTGAGTCACATTCACCAAATACAACTAACCTTATATCTTGGGCTGATGAGACTGAGGCCATATTATCAGCCACAGTCAATGAATATTCTGGGAAGGACATTCACAACATTAATTTAAAGGATGAACAAACCAAAATCCTTGCCTATTGTGATGAAATAACCAAGTGCCCCAGGACCTCAAAAGCTATTCTTAATCTTTTCATCAAAATCTGAGATGATTCCAGAGGACCTCCCAGGTCATCATTAAAGGCTATCTTCTCTAAAATCGAACATAGAGATAGAAACTTTTTCAGAACCTTTATCAAAAATGAGTTAATTAAAGGCCAACATCAATTGGAATATGAAAAAATTGAAAACGAGTTTAGAAACAACTACTTAAAGATGAATAACATTGGTTATATTACGAGAACAACAAGAAAAAAAATCAGGATCATTATCAACAAAGCATTCTTTGCAGCTTACTTAAGGTCATCTCTTACAAAACTCAAATACTGGCAGGTTGCTCAACTCTTGGAATATGGGTTCAATTTCTTTTTCAACCTCTCACTTCCAAAAATAAATTATCAAGAAATTTACAACAAATGTGACGAGTTAATTAAATGAGATTATCAAACCTTCCTGAAACACCCAAAGAAATTCCAGCAACAATCAAAATCAAATTATCAAGGGCTATTCCTATTACCTCTCCAAAGTTCACCAAAAAAGTAGTAGAATGCCTCAGAGCATACTATAACTTTGATTTACTCCCCTCCTCTTTCTACGTACAAAGACCAAACCTTTTAGAAAATCCTGCCGATCTCAAAAAAGAATTAAAAGACATCTTTCCCCTTACTAATAGAGCTGACTTAAACAAGTTGAGAGAACCTGTTAGTAAATTAAGGGACCATTACTATGTTTCTAGTAAGTTACCGGAGTCATATTTTAGATTACCACCACCCAAGCAAACTCTTTCATCATCATATATTGACCTACCTGAGTATATTGTTCACTACTTTCCAATGGACAATGATCCAGAAAGAATCTTGAAAGCTGTCCAAATCCTTAGAGATGAGAATTATATGCTCAAAAGATTACCCAATGATTATATTAAAGCTAAAAGACCTCTATCACCAGTATACTGGTACAATAAAAATAACGAAAATATCCTGCCTATCATTAATCAGGATGAGGTTAAGGATTTTATTAAGCAGCTCAGGAAAAAATTCTTCTTCAAACTTCTCTTAGGTCCTGAGTGGATCAAGGAAGATTTGACACATTTAGAAAAACCTAACATTCTGGACAAACTTTCTTTGGTTGAAGAAGAGTTAGAAATCACAAGCAACAAACTTAATAGAGATCATCCAGAGTTCAATACAACAATCAAGCTAATCAAGGACAACTATACAGGGGAAATTCCGAAAGAGTGGATTTCTCCATTATTGCTGGACCTTCCTAATCTTGCCAGTACTTAAGAGATAATCAAATCTGAGGACATCACACTGTTTCTCCCTATAGTTGAGGATGGTACCCTTATGAACAAAATTAAACTCCTTAGAAAATTGTTCCATTTTAAAAAACTTTCAGAAGAATTCATCATTGAACCAGAGTCATCCGACCCGGATTTGACTCTCCTACCCAAACTTATTTAACTATAAGTTCAACATCGATTAACTCAAGTCAATCTCTTATACAAAATTTAACTAATAATACTTTCCCTTCATCCTCAACATCTATACCACCTTCTGTTAATAATTTTTTTTACACACCATTATCTCTCTTAAAAAACCTCATTATAATCTCTACGCTTAATGTCAGGAGTCTTAATAACAAAGCAAAACTATTTGAACTTACTAAACTTCTAAAAAGCGAGAGACATATCTTTTGTTGTTCTGAAGCAAAAATTACAAAATCAAATCCACTTCCCAAATCACTAAATAATGCCACCATTATCACAAGCCTTCCCAATAACTCTGCTAGTAATGGTATAGCCATAATATTAATCAAAACTATAACCAATCATATCTTTAAAACTTTTACTTCTAATGAATTTTGGTGTGCGGTGCACTTAAAATTCAAACCCAAAGTAGATATTATAATTGTCTCTTGCTATCTCCCACATGATCCAGACCTCAGGAAAATAGCTGTTAGAACTTTAAAAAATTTTATCAAAGAATATCACAACAAACATCTAATTCTAGCAGGGGATTTTAACACATATCCTATATATGCACCTCATATCAACACCCAAACCTTAGCATACAAAAGACACATATATCATTATCTTTACAAATTTATTGACATAGCCAAGGTTACAAATAAGAAAAAGCATTATACTCATATTACGAACAATAGCACCTCCAGAATTGACCAGATCTGGATCACTAGCAATCTAGCTAGCAAAATACTTTCATATAAAGTTCACGAACAAACAAATATAATATCAGATCACCAACAAGTAGATATTATTTTGGACTGGTTTGAATACAAACCAGACAGAATATATTTTAATATCAAAGTATATCAGTTTAAAGAGAATATTAAAGCTTTCCAAGAAGACATTGAACTTGCATATTTAGCTAATAGCAATTCTACCTGGGACTTCATGAACAATATTATTAAAAATGTTCTCAACAATAACATTCTGAAAAGAAAATGTACACCACCTACCCATAATATAGATTCCCTTAAACACTTCACCAGAGCCATAAAAGCTATTGTTATACTTGATTTTCACTTAATGATTATCACTATCCCTTGTTGAATTTTAGTAGCATTTACCCTTGTAATATTGTCCATTCTAGAATAATCTTGTATTACAGATCTGTTACTGCACTTTCAGTACATATGGTACATATTGCACATTTACCATTTCTCGAATATTCTTATTTTATTTCATCTTTACTTTTTATGTTATCTTCGCCAAAGTATTTATCTTTACCAATGCAAGTATAGTTGACTATTTTGACGAAGATACCATCTCTTCCATAACTATTATTTTTACCATAGCATATACTTATCCTGTACCAAATTATATACTAAAAATATGTATATAAATGCCTCCAATTTCTCCTGGAATTGAAAGGTTGAACTTTTCTCTTTATTAATAAAATAACTTGACCTTTATAAAACAAATCACCATTGCCTCTTTTGCTTGACCTTATACATCTCAGAACTGTACTAATTTTAGTACAC
>CAJVPV010001675.1:0-15052 GCA_910591835.1 Acaulospora morrowiae | reverse complement strand
TGCATAAATTGATGAGGCTAAACTATCGGGGCTAAAATAAACTATGGGTAAGTTACATAAGCCTCTATGACTATATTTCCTATGCTAATTACTAATGCTATCCTAAATTTCTAGGGTACGCAACGCAATAGTCACGGTACATGATTATACCATGTGATTTTTACCAGGCTAACAATACAAATAAATAAAGAAATGATGTTTACCTACTTAAAAAAAAAAAAATAAGTTGGGATTTATTAATTATGGATAGATTGCATAATAGTTTAATTTTGATTTGGGATAGGATTTCAGTTGAAGAGGGTAGCAATTCAGAAAAAATATCATCCATGTGTTCCTTGAGTTTTTCTTTTAGTTCTGCATAGTCGATATAAAATTGTAGTTTTCAAATAAAATAATTAATAAGGTATAAAAGAAGACTAGCAAGTTCATAAAAAGGGATATTGTTGATATTAATAGTTTTCAAATAAATGATTGATAAAATAGTGCAGACAATCACTTGGATTTTCTTTTTTATTTTGAAATTTATGAAGTTAAGGTTGTATTCTTTTTTGTATTTTTCTTGGAAATTTTTCTCAATTTCATTAAACTCCTTTTGATGGGCTGGTTTTATGTCATTTTTTGTAGTAAAAAAGTTAAAAAAGATGCAGTCTTTAGATTTGAGTTTGTTAAAAATTGGTTGAAAGAAGTATACTAGGTATTTTGATAGATTCCTAATTTTAGTGATTATATTGATGATTGTAGAAATATCATTGGATGCTGGGAGTAGTTGATTGGCTAAAAGTTATGTTTCTTTGTAAATAGTTTCATATTGTTTGTTGTCATGTATTTGTTGGAGTTCTTCTTGGATTTCTTGATTAAAGGAGGATAACCATGTATTTGATTGAGGTGATTGAGTGAGTGTGGTGAAGGGTTTAGAGAGTTGGTCGAGGTCAGTGACATTTTTAAAGTTTATAAATTGTGATTGATCTGTGGATTTGATTTCACTGATGTTCATAAAGTTTGGAGTAGCAATATAATTGTTGGGAAAGCTGATCATTTGTTGGATATGAGATGTGCTTGGTTGTATACTATTGGTAGGAGGAGGATTCAAGTCGGATAGTTTCATTGGTTCATTAACTGTTTTACTAATTTCTATGGAGTTGCCAGTTTGGATTAGATCTGAAGTGATAGATGAGAGGTTTGCATGTGCATGCATTATTGCTGTTTGATTAATATTTTTTTTTTGGGAGACAGGAGAAGTGATAGACAGAAGATCTTTTTCAGGGGTAAGCTGGATGGGTTTTTTGTTGTTTCTTGGAAGATAGAGAGAAATTCTTGAAGACAGTTGTAAAGTTTTGTGTTGAGTTAAATTTTTTCCATTTTTTTCACAATGTTACTGATATATTGGAAGTTGAGTGAGATATTTCTTTGGTTAGATAATGTAATACAGACTTGGAGAAGTTTTTTTTTATCTCTTTTTTTAATCATTTCTGTTGTGAAGTTAATGATATAAACATTGATGGTGGAGCCTGTTTTGACAATTTCTTCTATGTTTTTTTTCTCTTTAACGATGAGAAATTGGTTGGGAAAGTTAGAAAGATTGGTGATGAGGAGGATTCTTGCAGATTCTGTTCAAATGATTTTGTTGTTATCGATATCGAGATAGTAGATTTGGAAGAGTTGGTTTCAGTCCTAGTAAATAGTGGTATATAAAAATTGCTTTTTGTTGTTGTTTATTGGTGAGTGCTTCATGTTTAAGAGTTAGTTATCAGTTAAGAGCACTTGAGTGTACTTGGGAAGAGAAAAGGTTTCTTGAGAATTTATTATTAAATAAGGAAATTTTCGAGTGAAAAATTGATTAATGGGAAAAGTTTTTTTTAATAGAATAATATTTTATAGTAATGAGTAAGAGAAATAATATATATTATAGTGTTGTTTTTTGTGATTTATTGCTTTTGAAAAATACAAAAAAGTTGTCAATTATAGTTTTGAATTAATTGGTTTGGTAGTAGAATTTGTTAATAAGTATTGAAGATTGAAAATAAGGATTTATTTTGTAGATTTCTAATTGATTTGATATTAAATATATATAAATTGTAGAACTATATTTGAGAAAGTATTTTTTCAATATTGAATTTATATTTAATTATAAAATCAATTTTTTTTCAAATGTTTTTAAGCATATTTAGAATAAAAAAGATTATTTGCAATTAGTAATTTTATTTGTGAAAGAAAAACTTTGTTGTAGATATAAAATGCTATATAATCTATTATGTATTTGGATTTTAGTTCTTATATTATTGTTTTTATATCTTTCAAGATTTTGTTTCAATTATATGTTAGGATACTGTGTTCAGATAGCCAAATATCTAATATTTAAATTGGTTTTTTTTTTGGATTTATATAATTTGTATTATATCTTGACTTATAAATTTATTGTGTATTTTGCTATTTATCAAAATTGATTTGGTTTTGATAGGGTTTACATTTATATCATTGAATAAAAAGAATTCAGTTACCATATTAAGATTGTTTTGAAGTTCATTTTTGAATGTTATAAGTAAGTTAAGATTATTTATATAAAAAAAGGTATTGTGTTTAAGTTGTAATGATTGTTGTATTTAAGGATCCTAGCAATTATTTTCAATTCTGTATTCGATTCTCAAGTTTATATTAAATTTAATAGGTCAAATATATCCCATCATTATTTTTAATAGTATTCTAAATCTTATATAATTTTCAGTAATTCTGTTTGATTCCAATTTTTAGAACTATGGTTGTATTAATACTATTATTAGAAGATTGTAGAAGATTATTTATTACAGTAGTAAGAATATTTCATCTTGATTAATACTATTTGTAATAATTGTTTATTATATAAAACCATGATTAATGATTATTGGACAAGTGTAATTTGTAAGGATATTATTAAAAAGAATAATAAATATTTCTGAAATATAAACAAAAAAACTCTTTCCCACAATCAACAAAATTGTAAAAAATTTCCTTTTTAGGAAATAAAAGAAAAACGGTTTCAAGGAAAAATGGCAAGCAACAGTAGCAGCCAAAGAAGGCTCAGCACAACACCAACTACAACTGAACGATTCATTAGATATGAAAAAAGAGCAGGGAGGGAAAACATTCTGCTCAGAACACAACCATATGTAAAGAAACCTAACAACATAGTCAACAGAAGCAATCTCGACAACAAGACAAATGAAACCAACACAAATATAGGAAAAAACTCTTCAACCACTACCACAACAATAACCACTGAACAACAAAACACCCAAGCAAACTTGGAGACAGCAACCAACTCCCTGACAGAGCAAAACAGTCAAGAATCAAACTCAACCTCATCATGGAGTGACCTGATGGAGCAGGAAATATCACAAAGAGCCCAAGAGAACAGAACAGCACACCTAGATGACACAGATGAAAAAATGAAAACGGAAGATCATGAACCTATTGGGAAAGACTGGTTCACAGTCAACAAAGGGAAAGCAAAAGAAACTTATGACAATAGAGGAAAACCAAGACCTATCTCACCCTTTAATAGAACAGTCCGATATAGAAGAGAACGTTTCAAGCTAGGAATCCTAGCAAGCAAGGTCAAAGGCCAAACAATCAACCAAAAAATTGAACACATTATCCTTGCACTTAACTCCCCAGAAGGTTTGCTATCAGTTCACAGTGAAGGTAAAAATGAAGAAAAGAAAATCATAGCCATATTTGAAGATCAACAAGCAGCAGATCATACAACAACAATCGAATTAACTGAAATGGGTGGAAATCAAATGCCATGAAATCGAAAAAAGCAAATCCATAGTGGTTTGAGATATCCCCTTAAACACAAAACTAATTGAGTCAAACAAGCCTTCACCAAATTTGGCGAAATTCAAGAGATTACAATGAGTACACAAAACCTGTGACAATGTACAACAATCACATTCGAAAACCAAGAAATCAAAGACAAATTAGTCAACTAAAGAAGCACTTTAATTAAAGAAAACTCAGTCAGAATCAATAACACAACATGGTCACTATCCCAAATGAAAAATAGACATGAAATTGTAGCCAAACTCACCAACCTACTACCAAACACAACAGCATGGGACCTCAAAACCATCGTCAAACAGTATAAAGAATATACATGTTACATTCCTAAAACAACCAACACATTATACAAACCCAAAAAATTCACAGTCATCAGTTTTGAAATACAAGAAGATCTTCTCAATGCAATACAGCAATCATACATCCTAGGAGAAACAGAACTCAACTTTACTCCAATCTCAAACAAACTCTGTGCAATTTGCAACACGCCAATCCACCTCACCAAAGACTGTCCAACCAAATACAGACAACAACAATGGAGAGACTATAACACCACACAAGCAACCAAATTCAGAAACCTTTACAACAAATTTAGACCAGCAAAAACTTATCAAATCCGAAACATACACAGCTCCAAAGTCACAGTAAAATCATCCCTCAGAAATGGATCATTTGCAGATGCAGCCTGAAGAAACACAAGACAACAACAACAAGAGCCATCTCTTTCAGACATCTCACATATCCTAAACCAAATCCAACAACAACTTGCAGAACTTTACAACAAAATCGTAGAAATTGATGAAAGAGTAACCAACCTAGAATTCTACAATCAAGAATATTACGAAACCATGGAAGAAGAGCAAACACACAACTCCAACACTGATCTATCAAACCAAGAGCTACACACAAAAGAAAAAAGCATTGAAGAAATCAAAAGCCAACAAGCAAACCTTTTTGCATCAGTAGATGGAATCCAAACAAGTATCAACCAAATAGTAACCACAATCGACCACATGTCCAATACAACCCCAGCTAAAACAACAACAATACATACTTACCAATAATGGGCAACACCTACAGTTTCAACAATCTGGACCACCAAACAAACGACAACAGCAACCACCATATCTTAACTATCACACAATAACCAGAAAATAACTTCACATAGTCAGATACAGACACAGAAAACAGCACATCAAGTAAAATTCTCACAATAACACCCCATCACCAACCCTTCAACAACCACAGGAAAATATAGACCACATTCTATTACATACATAACAATTAAACCATAACCCCCTAAATAACCTAACTGAACACAAGATGAGAATCACTACAACAAACACTAGAGGACTCAAAACAAACACTGGCAAAGTTCAACTATGGACAGAACAAATAAACAAAGATCAAGCTGATATAGTGGCACTAACAGAAACAAATCTCTGTGAAAAAGAAAGCCAATTCATCACCTTTCCTAACCATGAAGCTATCTGGAGTAAAGCAAGTATACAAACCAAAGGATTTGGTGTAACACTCATTCTTAAAAAACAGCTGGCAAGACACATTTACAAAAAATACATCTGGGAAGACAGAATCATATCTATAGACTTACTTTTCAAATACAAACGGAAACTCAGAATCCTCGCAATATACTTACTATTCATAATACACGAATCACACCACAAATACATTCTTGAAGCTATCAGGCTAATTAATGAAGCCAAAACACACAACAGTTACATAATTATCTTGGGAGACTTCAACTCAGTCACAAACCCTAGCATCGATATGCCAAACTCAAAACACTCCAAATGCAACCTATTCACACCCACAGGAAAACTAATCAAATGGCTCACAGCCAGTCAATTCATTGACAAATTTCGTAATCTCAACTGTTATAACACACAACACACCTGGAGCAACAATAACAATATCATAAGTAGAATCGACCAAATTTGGATCTCAACATCTCCACTTTGGCTTCTAACAAAAGCAACAATAGAAACACAAGACAAAGAAATCATGGAAACAGACCACCATATAGCAAAATGTACTATTCAACACTGGAATACAGAAATCCAAACAGATAACAGGATTCGATCCAAACCCAACAATCGTTACCAATGGCACAACACAACCCAAGAAAAATGGAAAGACTTCAATAACGACTTCTTGCTGCAGCTACAAAACACATGGCCCCAAACTCTATCAGACCAACAGATCAACAAAAAATGGAACATACTCAGAGACACCATCTTACAAACAGCAGCTATACACATAAAAAAATATAGTGAAAAAAAGAAATCGCCCAAACCACCTAACTCCTCAACATGCATTCTCCGTAAAATCTCAAAATTACAATCCCTGGGATACCAACTTAATAACAATCTCACAACAGAATATACCTTCATGGATAAAACTACCAAAATAATAATAAAAATAGAAAATCTCTACTTATTCACAATAGAACCTCCACAAAACCATACAACCACATAAATATCACTACATGGATACAAACTCTCAAAGATATCAAAAGTACACAGAAACAAATCTTTAACAAAATCTGCAAAAACAAACAAACAGAAGCAATCAAGGAAAAAATCCAGAGAAGACAAGAATATTTCACCACAAACAAAAAACAAATGATCAGAAACCTTTTAAACAACCCCAAAAGACATATTCTCCTAAACAAACTAATTACCAATTACCCAGAAGAAAAGGTAATCACAAACCCAGAAGAAATCAAAAAAGAAGTCAGCGCAACTATAAAAAATGGACCAGCAAATGTAAAACAAAAGAAATCAACAATTCCAAATGGGGCGAAGAATATAGACCCCAACAAAACATCAAAGAAGAATGGTATTCAACAACAACAGCCCCATTACAAATTGAAGAAATCCAAAATATAATCAAATCCCGCTTGGCAAAAACAGCACCAGGACCAACAGGAATTCCATACATCGTCTTCAAAAAGTTAACCAAGGAATTTCTCTTTTACATTACAAATTGATTCAACAACATCTTCTCACAAGGACAAGTCCCCAATAAATGGAAAATAGAAAACATATACCCTATCCCCAAACCATGGGAAAACAACATCAACATAACTAGACCAATCATGCTATTAGAGACAACAAGAAAAATCTTTACAAAAATCATTACAAACAGACTCTCTAAAATGATTCAACAATACCAAATACTATCACCACATGACTGGGCAACACTCTCCGGATGTAGCACACAAGAACCTATACAAATACTCAGAGCAATTCAAGATGATGCAAAGCAATATATAAAAGAGATATGGATCCTAAGTTTAAATATGGCAAAGGATTTCAACTCAGTATCTATCCCATGCCTAGAACTAGCACCCCATAGAATAAAGTGCCCCAAAATCATCACACAACTCATTATGAACATTTGTAACCACTGACAAAATCAAGTCTTAACCCCTTTGGCCCATCACTGCAATATGAAGTAGAAGATGGAATTGATCAAGGAGACACAATATTACCACTGCTCCAGAAAATATACTACGATCCACTTCTTACCAAAATAGCAACAGAAAATAAAGGATATACTCTCAAAACCAAAACCTACACGGAAATCACAGCAGTCAAAAACACTACTCCAACATATTTCATGCATTGCATACATGAATAACACAACACTTATCATTAATAGTAAGGAAAAACTGCAGCAAATCTGCAACACCTGCACAGACTTCTTTAACACCAATGACATTAAAATAAATGGAAGTAAATTCAACCTGATCATTCTCAACAAAAAAAATCAAATACAACCACAAATCTCAATACAAGACCAACCCATCATGATTCTAAAGCCAAATCAAGCAGCAAGAATTCTAGGGATATACCTAGAAGGCAAAGGTACAAAAGCATATCAACAACAACTCATGTGGGAAAAAATAACCAACTTCGCCAAAACAATTAGATGGAAGATGGCAACAGACAAACAAATCAGATACCTACACAACCAAGTCTGGACACCATCAATCATTTACCTCCTTTCTGACATTATCATCACAGAACAACAAAGTAATAGACTAATGGGAACACTCAACAAAACTTACAAACATAAATTAAACATGGCAACAACAGCACCCAACTTCACCCTTTTCAATCTGCTAGAATATGGATTTTTTCACATATGAGACAGGCAACTACTCTTACAAGCTAACAACTGGCACAAAAAAATCAACAAACAAGACATCACTGGCAGAATCACCAACATACGCCTACAAGAACTACAAAACAAATAGTGGTTAACAAAACCGATTACAAGTGAACACCTGAAGACTACCTTCCTCACACAAGGACACAACTTCATGCATGACACAATCTTCTTTCTTAGACAACATGGTTTCACAGGAATAACAAACACAATAACAATTCTCAAAGAAACTAACACAACAATAGAAGAACTCACAGACCCAACTTGGTACAACAAATACAGGAAGCAACTCACCAAAAACCAAATTATGTTTTTAAACCAAATCACGAATTATTCAGGATCACGAATGCTAGCATGGGTAGAAATAACATATTCCAATAAAAAACCCAACTGGTTCCGTGAAATCCAAAACAATTAAACTATACCAGCAACAATTCAAGAAAGATAGCAAAAGGAAAACCACAAAAAACCAGATTACAAACTCGCAATCGAGCTCTCCAATAAAGAAATTAAATGGACAACAACATCATTCATGACTGGAAGCATCATAGAAAGGAAAAAAGCAATCATCAATAATCTAGTCAAACTACAACATTACACTAGAGTCAACAATTACTCATCCCTACAAGAATGCAAAGGATGTTCAATTAACATGACAGAAAAACCAGGAGAATGCATATTCAGCAAGGAAAAAAACAGCCTCATCAGCATCCCAGTACACAAAAGTAGAACAAGCTCAAGGAACACACCAAACAATAAACTCTGCCACCGAAGCAGAATCACACCAACAAGCATTGATAACATAAGAACTGACAAATTTCAATAAACAAACCTCCCACCACAACCACAATTCGAAAACAACCAAACCAAATTATACGAAGAAACAATTAACAAATACATAGACACAACAAAAGATACCCTCAGTGAACTAGCAAAAATAAGACACAAACTAAATGGAACTAAAACAATAACAGTATACACAGATGGATCAATGGATACAGATCTCAGAATGGGTTTTGGCTGGCATATATCACAAATGCCCAATACCCTCTTCCAAGATACAATCAGAAAATTCCTCTCATCGACCAGAGCAGAACTAGCAGCAATCGCAACATTCCTCCTAACAGTACCAGCATATAGCAAATCACAATATGTACAGATAGTCAAGCAGCACTTAATGCAATTGACAAGGCCTGAAACAATCACCACACACTGAGAGCACTCAAAAACAACAACTTAATTAATACAATTGTACATATCATAGAACAATAAAAACTTAATATACTCTTCGGAAAAGTTAAAGCCTATAACAACAACCCTGAAAACAATAAAGCAAATCAATTAGCAAAAGATGCCACCATAGGTTTCACAACACCAAACATCAGTTTCAAACCAATACTCAATAATAAAACTAAATGGATACAAGAATGGAATAGGCAAATCATGGATAATACAATCACAGAAACAATCAAAAATTTAATTAAAATAAAACATATCCTTAGCTGAAGAATGCTTAACCAAAACTTGATTGCAACAGACGAAAACATCAAAAATAATATCAGGTGGAAAGAAGCAATGATCAATAAACACCCATTAAAAATTACAGTAGAAGAAACGAACCAACATAATCACAACACCAGATCATTCAGATTCAAACTCTGGAATCTAAAATTACCATCTAAAAGCAATCTACATAAAAAACTAGTGAAAACATACATTGATGACCAATGCATATTTTGCAAACAAACAGAAACCAACACATACATAATGACATGCAAACAGCACCAAGAAGATCTTTTCATGAAGCTCAAACAAATAATCAATGAAGAAGTAGGCAACAGAACAAGAGTAGAAAAAGTGGAACACAAGCTAGGTAACGAAATCAAGAAACAGCAACAGACATGGACCCAAGAAATCAAAGACTACATAGCAAGAGGAGCACTAACCAACAACCTAATCGATACAGTTAAAAAATACTCACAATCAGAAACACATAAAGAAACTATCAAAGCCATCCACAACCACCTACTCAACGAACTTCAAGAAAGGTGGAAATACAGATGTACTAAATTCGCAGAATGGGAAAAAAATAACAGTATAAACAAAAATGACAAAAAAAGATGAAAAAACAATAAAAAAATACAAAAACAACACAAAACATATATCTTAGAAATAAATTCGCTTCTTAAACACACTATACAAAGCTGGCTTAACTGGAACACAATCTATACTCATAAAATTCAATTTTTAGGGACAGGTAGAGCCTTGGCAAATTAGTCAAGTATATATCAGTACTTGGCAATAAGTTACATGGTAGAACAAGTTTCTTAGTGAGTTTAATTAGATAGACAGAGGGGTAAATTTGTATAAAACAAATCTGTACATACTTATTCTATAAATCTAATAAACAAGGTATAAGCCACCCGTTAAAAAAAAAAAAAAAAAAAAAAAAAAAAAAAAAAAACTAGCAAGCATAAGACTCAAGTTGAATAAGATCAAAACAATAACAGTATATATAGATAGATCAATAAACATAGATTACAAAATAGGATTTAGTTGACACATATCACAGATCTTTTCAAAAAACAATTAACAACTTCCTATTATCAACATGTACAGAGCTAGCTGACATTGCAATATTTTTTCTAATAATATCAGTATATAATAAAATTATAATTTACATGGATAACCAAACAGCAATTAATATAATTAACAAGGTTCAAAAGAATTATTATATACTAAAAGTATTTAGAGACAACAACCTAATTAATACTATCATATATATTCTAGAAAAACAAAACTCAATATTTTTTTTAAAAAAATAAAAGTATATAACAATGACTTTAAGAATAATAAAACAGATCAGTTAACAAAAAATATCACAATAAAATATATGATATCTAAAATTAATTTCAAATCAATATTTAATAACAAAACAAAATAGTTCTAAGAATATAACAGACAAATTTTAGACAACACAATTATAAAAACAATTAAAAACCTGATTAAAACAAAATATATTTTTAGCTAGTAAATACTAAACTGAAACCTAACAATAACAAATAATAATACAAAAAATAATATTATATAAGAAGAATTAATAATTAATAAATACTTATAAAAAATTACAACAGATAAAGAATTATAACAGATAAAACCAGTTAAAATATTTATAACACCAGATTATTCAAATTTAAACTTTAGAATTTAGAACTCCTATCCAAGAATAAACTACAAAAGATTATTAAAAATATAAAAAAGCTGTTTTTACAAAACTCAAACAAATCATCAATGAAAAAGTAGGCAGTAGAATAGAAAAGAAAATCAAATATAAGCTAAAAAACAAAATTAAAAAATGATAGCAAACATGAACACAAGAAATAAAAAACTATATAACTAGAAAAGTACTAACTAGACCTATAGGTCTATAGTACAGTAGTTAGTGCTCCACAAGTCAGATCACAAGATACCAGTTCAACTTCATGTAAAGACAGTTAAATAGTATTAATATAATATCTGACACTGTAACCTGATATGCACTGTTTCTCATAGGAAGCTAATTCACATGCTGATTCAGTGGACGTTGAGATTGTAACCTCCATAAAAGGTGTAGTAGTGTGACGATCATCAGGATGGTGATACAATAATCATTGGTGTTGCCGAAACCCACCCACACATTTGGATATATAGACTGGGCTGTACTTTATCTTAACCAATCCCAAGTTGTGAAATCCTTTTCTGCTAGCAATTGAAAGTAAGAAGTCTTGAAAAAAACTCCGTACCAACACTAATGTATGGTTATTCTTATGGCAGTCCTAAGGCAAGTTCAAGAAAGACATCTTCTGTAACCATAGCTGTGTAAGTGAAAAGGTATGATGTGATAGATAACCTACTTACTAGGAAAATAGGATCTGTTGTATGTCCGAAGCAAATTAAATTAATAAAAACAATTTATTAAATAATTTGTTAATAAAAATAATTTATTAAATAATAATTTATTTAAATAATTCATTAATAAAAATAATTCATTAATAAAAATAATTCATTAAATAATTTATTAATAAAAATAATTTATTAAAAAATCACAATCATTACATCAGTATTATACAATAATAACCCAAAAATTTCAATCCAAATAATAATAATAATAACAATTATAATGATAATTATAATAATTATTATAATCACAATAATAAAGATAATAATAAAAATAATAATAATAAAAATAATAATAATAATAATAATAATAATAATAATAATAATAATAATAATAATAATAATAACCAACACAGCTATATTATAAAAATAAAAATAATGTGAAGTTTGAAATAGGCTCACATATAAAATATTAAACTCATCATTATCCAACCCATTATCATAATAATAAATAATTGTCTAAAAAAAAATATGTTATATACATGTAAAAAAAAAAAAGAAAAAAAAAAGCAAAAAATTTATTTATCAGACATAAAGAACCTTTGTTAATATGCACCAAAGACCCATGGACCAAAACCTTAATAATAGTATTTTCGAAATTACCACCTGTAGCAAAGAAGCCTTTTGCTTTATAAAGCGCATTCTCCATACGTAATTGGAATTTAGTAATATTGTTTCATCTCTACGCCATGAAATAACGATGTTCACTTAAGCGTACAGTAAAAAATTATTTTTTTTGTAGAAACAAATGATCGAGTTTCCTTATAAGTAAGTTGCCCGGTTATTCATCCGACCTCGAAATTGTGATTTGTACAAAATGCTAATCATAGAACCCGAATCTAACACTCTTATATATATTACATCTATCTGCAGTATACATGCGGTATAAATTATTTGCTGTTAACTCAATTCCCAAAATCCTCAAAAATAATTGCATCATGACTCAATTATTTATATGTTTTAATAGTGACTCAATTAATTGCATCAAATAATTGCGTCAATTGCGTCAAGGATCTACGAATTTCAGCAACATGTATAATCTGCAGGAATCCCTAACACCCTTATATATATTTCGTCTATCTACAGAAAAAAATTGCCTTTTGGACTTGGTCGTTCTATTCACAATCAGACTAAATCCGTAACATGTCTTTCAAAAAGTGTTTAATAAGATCACATAAGATATATAGGCCTGTTGATATAAGTGCTTCCCCTTGATGCCACGAGGTTAATTACTACAAAATTTCTTATTAATAATTTGTAAAGCTTTTTTTTTTTAGGAGGTAATAATATCGGATTATTTAGAACGTGACGTGCTTAGAAATGCAAAAGTAAAGAAAGCGAAACTCCCAAACAACGTGAAAAACATTGCATTCGTGATTATAATAATAAAGTTAAAAGAAAGACTGCAGAAAATGAGGAACAATGTAGAGCATGCTTGGATAAAGAAAATAAGCAGAAGCACTAACAAAGAGCATTATGTACCTTAGAAGTTGTTGACGAATGCCTTAATCATCAAGAAAACCGGCAAAGGCTTGATAATAGTGAGACACCCTCTATCCCTATCGAAATCCAAACACTCTCTGAATCCGATTGTAAGCTTTTGCAAAAATTCCGAACCAAGATAAATAAATTTGAGTATAAATTTTGTTCTGTATGCAACAAGCATTTTCCATCAATCAAATTAGTTAAGGAAGAATGTCGATGTTGCTATAGTGATAAGGTTATTCCAAAAAGATTTTCTGCCGAAAATAACATGGATCCAGGAGACATACTTGAGGAACTCCAGGACCTTACCGAGATTGAAGAAATGTTAATTGCACAAATATTTTCCATAGTCTCAGTATATTGTCTTCGCGGGGGTCAGTATTTATATAGAGGAAATGTTATTAACTTTCCTCAAGATGTGCATGAATTTACAACACATCTTCCCCGTTATCCGTCATTATTAAATATACTCGTTGTGTATTGACAGTCTGCAAGTGGATCAGAATTTAGGGATTTCAATGTTCATCGTGACAAGATTGCTTGGGTGCTTTCCTGATTAAAAGCAAATAATCATTATTACGCCAACATCGTTATCGATAATGAAGTACTGCAATCATTATCTGATAATGGTCACATTGACAACTATCTTCCACAGAGCTCGAAGATCTTTCACTTTTTCAGCTCAACTTGAAATATAAATTTTTAAATAGTCGTTGGAAACAGTGTAAGTGTGAAAATATCATATGCATTTGGCCCAGAGCATCTCTCCAGCGCAATGGTCCTTAATGGGAAGAATTTTGTTGCTTAAAAGTTCTGCCCCATGTTCGCCACAGAAGCCTTCAGCAACTAACTATGGATGATGCACTTTCTTGGTCATACCTCTTTAATAATCATATCGCAGAGATTGAAAACGATCCCTCTGATTTGCTGTGTTCTTCTTTGGATAGTATAGATAATGAATTTACTAATGAGAAAGAGGAAGATAAACAACAGGAAGCTGATAAATATGAGAAAGAAATATGATCTGAATGGATGTTATTAGCAGAAATGGGTCCAAATGCAGTAATTGATAATTCAGACTTAGGTTCACGAGAAATTGATAAGAATCATGATTGGATTGGCAATTTCAGATGACATCATCCCAGCCTCACCCTTGAAGATGTGTCTACTTTTTTGCAAAGAGCTCGTGGCAAAGATACCATGGATATTGAAAATCAAATCTCTAATTATACAATTAATTTTCAAACATTAAATAATAAACAAATAATAATATTATAGAGAATTAAAATGCATTATATTACATTGATTAAAGGTCCTAGCCATGTTGAGCCTCTTAAAATTATCATCATGGAAATGGCAGAAACCAGAAAATCGTATTTAATCAAAGCAATTTGGTATAGGCTTCTTGAGATAGCAAGAAATCATTATTCTAATGTCAAGTCACCTATACTAATGCTTGCACCAACTGGAATTGTAGCATTTAATATCCACAGAATCACAATCCACTTGGCACTCTCTATCCCAATAAATGGCACTAACTTTGATTTTTTTTTAATGTTAGAGTGAGGTATTACTCATGATCTTTATTAATAAAGTAAAAGTTTAACTTGTTACATAATTA
>CAJVPV010001674.1:0-15058 GCA_910591835.1 Acaulospora morrowiae | reverse complement strand
GGTAGTAGCATGGGGCGAAAATGCCTTGGCCAGAGAATTGGATTTCTGGGATGATAATGAAGAACGCAATAATAAGGTTACAACGACAACGTTGGAATACTTCAAGCTGCATTTAGCTGATTCTAAAGAAGAAAAGCCTTACTTGCCAAAAGGGTTTGATTATCGAAAAGCAATTAAAGATTTTCTCAAAAAAATGATGGAAGTACGTTCATCCATGTGTCAATATGATTTTGTTTATTAAGTTTTATTTAAAATTTTTTTGAAAATACATTTAGTTGGTCAAGGAAACCCTTAATAAAAGATGGCAGGAATTAGAAATGTCTCAAGTTCGATTTGTTTTTACCATACCGGCGCAATGGTTTGTTTAATAATATAAAAATTATTATTTTTTGTTAGTATCATTGATTTTCCCTTAACATTAGGCAACCTGAAGAAATCGGAATTTTCCAAGATTGCATTTATGCGACTGAAATCGTTAAAGATAATTTAGAATTTACTACTGAGCGTAGGTAACACTCAAATTTACAAACTCCCCTCTTTTCATATACCATACTAATATACAATGTTGATTTTTATAGCAGAAGCTGCTGCTCTTTATTGTTTGAGCAAAATGGATGAACACAATCTATCTACTGGAGGTCAGTTACCATTCATGTTTTGTTTTTACACCAGGTGAAGATTAAAAAAAAATTTTTTTTTTTTTTTGTTTCCGTGCACATCAGATCTTTTTCTAGTGGTTGATAGTGGTGGTGGTACTGTTGACTTAACTATGCGCATTATATTAGAGGATAAAGCAATTGGTGAAATTACCGAGCGTTCAAGTGCCTTGTGTGGGAGTACTTATGTAGATAGAAAATTTATCGCTTTTCTGGAAGAAAAATTTGGCAAAGATGCAATTAAGAGATTTAAGGAAAACCATTACGAAGAATATCAATACTTAATTCATAAATTCTTTTGTCAACATGTCAAATTTGGATTCACCGGAGAACAATCGGCCTTTAAGAAAATTACTCTGGACTTTAATAGAATTTGTCCTAAACTTAAAGAATACGTGAATTGTTGCAATATTCAGATGAGTTTTGACGATATTAAGGATATGTTTGATCCAGTTGTGGAGACTATAATTAACCTAATAAGGGGCCAGCTTTCCAGTGTCTCTCAAAGATGCTCTGCTTTATTTTTGGTCGGTGGTTTCTCAGAGTCTTACTATCTGACCAAAAGAATAAGGGATGAATTTAAAAACACAGTTCCATACATTTGTGTTTCTCCGAAACCCATTACTAGTGTTGTTCGTGGAGCTGTTATGTACGGTTTAAACAAAAGTGTCATAAAATATCGTATATTAACAATGTATTACGGTAGGTTAAAATTACTTCATTTTGCATATATTCATTTTTTTCATTATACTTTACGTAGCATGTTCGTTTTAAACAGGTGTCGAGGTTTATCCAAAGTGGAAAAAAACCGACCCGAAAAGTCGAAGAACGACTGATGATAGAATATACAAATTCAGTTGTCTTGCCAGACGCGGACAAAAGATTGAACTTGACAAGAAGTGTTCGGGCATATATGTGCCTATATATCCTGATCAAAAATCAATTTCTTTTAAGGTGTTTGCTTCACCTAGATATGCCGAATATTGCGACGATCCTGGTATGAAAAAGATCGGCACTTTACGCGTTAATTTACCTGATGTAGAATTAGGTTTAGATAGACCCGTGAAATTTTCTCTAATGTTTGGCGAGTTGGCAATTACAGCTGTAGCCGTGAACAAGAAAAATGGAAAATTCTATACTGCTGTTTTTGATTATGTTAAGTCAGATTTTGATTTAGAATCGCACTAAATATTTTGTATTCAATAGATTAGTAAATTCTAAATTCAATAAATAATAAGGATCAAAGGGCATTAACGAATAAAAGATTTTGTATGTTGAACGTTTTTGTTTCATTCTGTCTCTTATTCATAATTAACTTAACTTATCGATTGTCGATTATAATTACTTTGTATGGAAAAAATTCTTTGTAAAAATAATTAAAAAATAAAAGAAGTATCGGAAAATGTAGACATAGTTAAGTGGGAAAAAAGCAGAAAGCAATAGAGAAGATTAAACAAGTAATCAAATGAACGAATAAACGAATCACGATAATAATAAAAAAAATTGCTTTCATAATAGGCATAGTTTTAATATAAAACTCTTTTGAACCTACATTTTACATTTACAGTAGCAAGTTATATTTTGATTTCTTTTCATTTTTAATGATTTCAATAACATCGCAATAGAAATGCCTAATATTATATTTTCCGTAGAAATTTCCACCCTCAACAGACTGCGGTACTATTTAAATACCTTCTCGTAACGTTTTTTATTTCTCTTCCGGAGTAATGGCATTCTCCTAAATTGTGCTGTCCGGAAGAATCTACTCTTTCAGTACCACTGAAATGTTTTCTTTGTAGTGTAACACGAGAAATTGAAACGCGACTTTCGCCACGTGACTGATTGCCGGTTAGATGACAGTGCACGATTATCTAATGAGAGAGGAGGGAAGGATTGTAAAAAAGAATTGTGATATAATCGATATTGTTGTTTTTTAGCATAGCCCCTTAATGTTGTAAATAATTAAAGTATAAAAAGAAGAATGTAATGAGACAATTTTGAACAATCGATTAAGAAAAAAAATTATTAATTGCTTTATCTTTGACCAAATCAGCCCGAATAATACTTTTTAGAACACTCGCCATAATTCATAATCCGCCAATTGTGTTATTTCGTAGCGACGAGTTTGCAGACGGTCGTTACAGTAGTCATGAGCGATTCCTACAATATCTAAGATTTTTTGTCTCCAATTATTTCCGCCTTCAGTAGATTTCAGGAACAACTAGAATGCTTTCTCGTGATCTTGTGGGTTACTAATTTCCTTCCGATAATAATATTTAAAATTATTTTGCCCTGTGATTCCATCTTCAGAGGTTTCAGATACCACTAAAATTTCTTTTTTATACAATTTTACAAAGAACCAAAGAAGAATAACTTATAAAGAGATTTCTTAATAATTAATTAATATGTTAAATATATGTCTCAGGGTTGTCTGATTGCTCTTAATAAACGTATTGATGCAAGTTGTAAATTTAAATCAGAAAGCCTATCTAATTAACAATGATTTAATATAATTCATTTCATGTGCTAAATTTAAATTCCTTAAAATGAATAGGCAATTGATATTTAATTTTCAATAAAATAAAGCTACAAGTACTATTTTCTGTTCATTTCTCGCCATTAACAACACTAAGTATAATTAGTCAATATCATACTAATCACCATCTTATGGAACATTAATCTCAATAGAAAATGTTTATCTCAAAGTTTTAAACTCAACTATTAAATCTCATATAAAAAGCATTATTTTGCTATCTTGAAAACTATTTCTTAGGATATTGTAAAAGTGACAAAAAAATGAAATAACAGATAAGTGATATTCTCACCCAATTAGAGTTTAATTGAGGCTTGAGAGATTTTAGAGATTTTAGGGATTTTTCTACATGTATAAAAAAAGAGAGAAATATACTAGAAAATAAATAAATAAATAAAGACCCTTTCAAAAATGACTCAGTTCCATATCTAACACTTTAATTTACATCATGCCAAAATTCATATGCCTTTATTTGACATTACATAATCTGTGATCATGATGTAGTGACAGACTTACCAATTATCACCTCAACAATATATGTATAGCGAATAATCTCTCCAAATATCTTTTAATAAAATATTTTATTTAAATAATAACAGCCTACAGCAATTAAACCTGAAATAAATCAATAATAAAATAGGCCATAAATTAGATTATTTCATATAACATTGGCTTAAACTTTTGTTCTTTAAAATATTCTAATTTTTTCTAGTTTTTTTTTTTTAAAGTATCTATATTTATTGAAATTTTCATTTTAATAAATCTTCCAAGAGTTGGATATTAATTGACTTTTAATAATTTATCCTTTGACTTTTTGTTATCTTTGAAAAATTTTATTCTTTTTAATAAATTTTTTATAGAATTGTTAAAATTTGCCTATAAAGGTTTGACCTTTTGAAATTTGATTAAATTTGATTTTGATTCTGTTCTTAAATAGTGTTGTCATTATTGATAAGTCTATTACTAAAACAGCTCACTCTTCATATAATAATAATATGAATATTTGAATTTTGGCACTAAATAAGTCAAGGCTTTAACTTTGAGACAGTTATAATTTGGTAGACTTTTGCACTTGCTAATTTCTTTTTGACTGTCTTCTCCTTTAGCCATGTCTCAAAATCACAAGTGACACTCTTTATGGTACAAAAGGTAATGTCATATCTCTCTTTCTTAAATGAATTTACTTTACTATAGTAACATAGGCTTAGTTTATATTTTAAAGAATGTGAACTGTTTATTGTATAAAATAAACTAGCATTAAAAAGTATTCTAAAACAAAAATTAAATTTTCAATCTAGAATTTGTTTTTCAATGCTATTTAAATTATTCTATTTATATACCTTGTAGATACATCCAAATCTCATTATATGCTGTTACTAATTATTACATAATTCTACCATCCATGTTACTGTTATTAAATGATGCATCACAATATTGCATTCCTATTTCTATTGTTTCTATAACAATAGTAAGCTTTTATTTAAAAAACTTAATAATTTAGATTTTCTTATTTTTATACCAATTAATTTTTTTATAGTTTTCTATATTTGTTAAAATTTTTTAACTCTCAATATTGATTTTTATCTAAGATTTTTTTTAAAAAATTTTTTTATAATTTTCAGTTCTAATATTGTCATTTAGTTTTTAATACTTCACATTTATTTATAAGAGTAAACTTAATTGTTTTGAGTTAAAATAGTATAGATTCCTTGCTAAAGTTAAAAAAGTATATATAATATTTTAAGGTAATATTTTGTTTATATTTTTGTTAATTAATCTATAAATATAATATTGTGTTTTCTTAAAAATAAAATTGTCTTGAAGTATATTGAATAAACAAAAATCTATATTCATAATAACTGACATATAGTATAGTAGATATGAGTTGCAAACTTTAAAATAATAATTTTTAATAATCATTTAATAAATTTGATACAATACAAGTTTTATTCTATTTATTAAAGTAAAATTGTTTATTTATATATATCAATATTGTATTGGATAGTCATTTGTTTTAATAACAGTAGCAACTCTATAAGATATACTATCAATTAAATTAATTAAAATATTAGGTTCAATTAAATTCTATTTCTCTTAAAAAGCAATTATCAATCCAGTTTGTTTTTGAAATAATTTGGCCATGCATAAACTTTTCTTTTAAGATATTTCACAAATGCTCAATTGAATTAAAATCTGGATTTTAAGCAGGCTATGAAAATAATTGAATTAAATTATTTTCTTCCTATTCTTTCACTTATTTTATTCTATATACAAAAGCATTATTATCATGAAAGAAACATAAAGAATTATCAATAAAAGATTTAAAATAATTTTTAAGAACTTTTGAATATTCTTGTTAATTAATTAAACCAAAAATCTCAATTAAAGGTTCAAATGTATTTTGCGAAAAACAGTCCTATACCATTATACTTTTTTCATTTGATTTACAATAGATAAAATATGGTAGTCACAAAAAAGATTCTTATTTTTTTTTGTGACTAATAAAAAACTCATAAAATAAACTTTATTTGTGTAAAAATTTGTAAAAATGAGATAATTGTCATAAAAAAAAATACATAAATATCAATAATCAGATTTTTTTTCTTTCTTTTAATCACTTGTTCAATATGATTTTTTATATTACCTGCTAAATTAAGGTAGAGGTATTGATCTAAACTGTCCTATTCTTTTTGAATAATTGACCAAAAATCAATAGTATTAAGTTTTTTTTATAAGTCTATTGTTTATAATTTTCTCTATTCTATTTTTTAGTACAGCTTATAGGTTCTCTATAGGATTCAGATCAGATGAATTCAAAGGCCAGTCAAGCATTTGAACATAATAATTTTCAAAAAGCTAATGTGTAACCCAAGTTATATGAATGGGAGAGTTGTTCTGCTGGAAATGCTAGTCACAATCTGTTTGTGAAGTATTAAAGAAAAAGTGAGTTTTAAAATTTCACAATATCTCTGTGAGTTAAGATTTTCTATAAATAAAACTAGTACAATTGGTTCTGTACTGAAAATGCTCCTCATGCATGAATTTTAAATAAATGTTTTATCATGCTATGGTATAGACATGGGTTTTCACAACAGTACCTTATTTATTGTGTGTTTCTGAATATTTGTAATATTGTTTCATCAGAAAAAATCATACTAAACCACCTGTCTTGCATATGTTTATGGACCCAGTTAAGACAGGCAGTAATGTGAAAGAGTTAGAGAAAGAAATGCATAATAGTTGACAAACAATTTATTGAAGATCCTTTTTAAGAATTATCTGAATAATATAAATTGATATATTTAAGTTTGGTGAATTTCATTAAGTCTAGCAACTACTTTAGTGACAATAACTATATTATTGACTTGTATAAGTTTCCTGGAATAATGATGCTCTTTTGGTGTTAGAATTTTGGATCTTTCAGGAATGGGAAGTAAGACTAGGGTGTCTCTTTTTTTGAGTCAATTTACATAATTATATGTTGTGCTCTTTGGAAAATTTGTAATTTGTATGATTTTGATAGGTTTTCTTATATCATTATTCCATAACTACTTTATGACTATTTTTTGTATAGCAAGATCAGTGTTGGACAACATTGTTCATATCTAGTACTAATCTAGTACTAATTTGGCAGCTTAAAATAGTCGAGTTATTTATATAAACTAGTACACATAAGTTATTTAATATAAATGACTTATTTTAAAAATGGACTTACTCTGAATTCAGTTGTTATCTCATTTTTTTGTGTAATAAAACAAAAGTCCAGATCTTTTTTATATCTATTGTACAATATATATCATATTTTTTATGAAGTTTTTGTCAAATTTACTTATATGGATTATTTGCAAATATTTAATATCAAGATTTATTACTTCAAACAACTAATTATCTCTTAACAGTCTAACTTTTTTTATTACATTGTTTTAATATTTTTTATCTATTTTTTTTTTGAAATAAAAGATTTTCTAACTCCAACTCAACTATAATAACCTTGTTTATAAAGTATATAAGAGATAGTCTTATTTCTAATGAAATAATTATAGTATTGAAAAATTTAATAATTTGTTTCACAGCTTATTGATGATTTTATTTAACAATTCTGATTTCATGTCTAGTTATGCCAACACTCATAATTTTTGATTTATTTGATCATGGAGCAGTCTTGACTTTTTCAAACTTCTTGTACCTATTAATTATACTTGTAACTGTTATTCATTATCAATTTAAGATTTTTGCAATATTTTTATAAAAAAAACTACCCTTAAAAAGACCAATTATTTTATCACATTCAAAATCTGTTAACTGAAAACCTTTTTTCAATTTTTTAAATATTTGCCATTACATTAAGAAATTTTTTAATTGTATATGAAAGCTATAGCTTTTAGCTTTCTAACAACATATATTATTATTATATCATGTTTTTTAATCAGTTACCCATAATTCTTTTTATTGATATTTCATTGGTTAAAGTAAGCAAATTATATTTGTTATTATTAAATAAACAAATTACAAATTATATTATATTACAAATAACATCATTGGAATTATTTTTGAATATAAAATAAAGCATTTGAAAATGTACAATTTTGAAAAATAGGGATTTCAGAAGAATTATTATTATAAGATTTGAAAGAATTCAATGAAATATCTTGTAATAGAATTTTTGAATTTAAATTATTGTTAGATACTCCACCAGTAATATTAATTAATGAATTTATTGTATGTTGTTCTTTATTAACTTTTTTGTAGATACAGATTTCTTGAACACTTTTATAACCTGTATGTGCCATAATCACTTGTTTCTAAATATCTGGATTATGTAAATGTTGAGTGGCCATTTTTTGTCCTGATTAATTGATAAGTAAATTAAGAGAAATATTAATTTTTGTCTTGCATCGAATTTCTTGCATAAATTTACTTAATTTATTTTTTTAAAAATGATTTGATTTGTATCAAATATTTGTCTCAAATCAAGATAAATTAGGTTGTAAATAAAAATTTGAATCAGCTGAAGATGGATGTTTATATAAATAAAATTGTATATCAGTACAAGGTCCAGTATCATCTGCAAATATTGAAATAATATGAGCTTATTTTCCTTGTAATTTATGTTGATTATTTTTAGAAGTGTAAAGAAAAAGTTGTAAATTACCATATTCATCAGATTTTTATTGATCAACCTTAAGTTCATAATGTTCTTCTCTACACAAAGCAAGAATAATTGATAGATGAAAAAATACATGGTATAAAAGACTTTCAGGATTGATACAATTAATTTTAGGATACTGAAAAATATTATGAATTTGTTGAGAATTAAGAGCAATTGAACCTGATGTTTTGCCAAATTCGCATTCTTGAAGATCTTGTAACTTGCCATGTAAAACATCGTGAAGATCAGGAAACATATATTTGTTATGCAAATTAATTCCAAAAATAAGTAAATGATAAAGAAAATATTGATTGAGAGCATCAATAGCATGTTTAACTGAAGTTGCTTTATAATCATTTTTATCTTGTTTTTTCATTGTCAAAATATATTCTACAATTTGTTGTTGTAGTTGTTTAATATCACTAAGATCAGTTAATGGAATCAAATAACCAGCATCAGTGTGAAATTCTTCAAATTTAGTGATTCAATTCTTGGTTGATTTTTCGGTATTTCTAACTTTGGCCTTTCATGATAATAAGAAAATTTATCTTGCACAACATCTTGAATTTGAGTATTATTATTTTTGTTTTTTTTGGTAGAATTGTTTAAATAATCATTTTCAAGTACCATTTTTGCTGTTTTGAAACTTGATGTGGAAAAAGTAACTGCTGAAGATTTTTGTTTTAATTTATTTTTCATGATTTCGAGAAAAAAAAAGGTTAATTTATTACGACATTATTATTTACCCGTGATATATCAAGTTAAAATCACAGGATGTTAGGCTCTGTGATATCACCGATCAGCCTCAATGATATCTATGGCATTCCGGTGAATAACTATTACTTATTTACTTCCATATTCGTTACACAATTGTAAGCTAAAGTTGGGCAAAAAATTCAAAAATATCACCATTGATCATTTCAGATGCAGGCTTGAGTTCACCAGTGTAGATTTGCATTATAAAGTTTGTTCCTAATAAATATTGTATCTTTTTTCAGTTAAATTATTTGTTTAGCAAAAATTGAATATTGTAATTTGCAAGTTATCAATAGTTTTTAGTACTTGAATTAAAAAGTTCTTTGAACATTTGAATGAATAAGATATATTATTTAAATATTATTATATTATTGTTTGAATTTGTAATTTAATATAATTTTATGCAACTTAATATAATTTAATAAAGTAAAATATAATATAATATAATAAATTTATATTTAATATATTTTAATATACAGTATAAAATACATACGAATCTTGTGTTGAATTATAATCGATTATTTTTCGCTGGTTATTGTGATTGACACATGAGCGACAATTTTCGCGTTTGCTAATCAAATTCTGTAGTCTGGAGCTGAAGCCTATAAAAACGCGCCATGTCACGGGTCTAATCTATATGTTCATCCTTTAGCGTGAGCAAGCCTTCGGCTAATCAATAAGTGTAAAATCGTGAAAAAACCCAGCATTACATTCAAAATGTTCTCATTCACTTTTGATTTTTTACTACTCCCCATCATTATGTTTGTTCAAACAGTGTTTTTATATATCGTAACAGATACAATTCCGGGAACACTGAAAGGCGATTCGACGCAAAATTGACTTCCACCCTCAAAACAACAAAAATTATTCCTGATTTATCTGAAACTGTAAAACTCCTCGGTTACGATATTCGTGAAGTTCGAGATAGGGTTGCAAGTAGTAACGCGGGATCTAGTACATCCAAATCACCTCAAAATTATACTGGCATCATTTCCGATCCCCAGGATGGCATTGATGCCCAGTTCAAAAAAAAGAAAACACACGAAAAGCGGTCTAAGGCAAGGGAGTTTGCTATCAATCATAAAAGGGAGATAGTAATCTGTGATTCCACCGTTAGAAATTTTCATAAAAAATTGAATAAAAATCCGAAAGAAGATACGCTGGATTCATCAAAATTAGGAGTATTAGAACAGAAGAGTGAAATAGATACTGAACTGAAAAGTGAGGAGAGAGAAATAGTGATGGCGCTGGACCTAGTGGGACGAGAGAATAGGTGTCCACATTATAATGCTTTGGGTAGTGGATTCCCTCCCATGCAGTCGTGCTAGGTTCAAGCCTTTTATATCTGTATTAGCGAGACCTCTTAGTTTTATCCGTGCTGATAATTTTAGTCGTGGGCCGAGATTTTTAACAATCTTGATAATCGTGACACAATCACTAGCCTGATAAATTCCTTTTGTCGTGGGAAAAAATTATTTTTTTAAATACTCAGCAGTATCTTCTAGCTTGCAACTATCTTCTCCAAAACCAAAATAGCAACACACACCAGCTCGGATGGATATTCCTTTGTTCGAAATTTTAGCAATGTCAGTACAGTAAAGTAAGCACTAGATCTAAAACTACTGTGTGAGTAAATATGTGTAACTAGTATTTCTCTAATCTTTCAGCTAACTTTCCAGAGCTATTATTTAACAAGATCGTTGATGTTGTTCTAAAAAGAATGCCAGAATTCCATTATTATCGAACCTTGTGGTGGGAAAAAGGCGACTTCAATCCAAAAGCAAAATGGGAAGAGGCAACGTGAGTCCCTTTCCTAACTTGTTTTGAAGTTGACTCGCTATTTTATGATCTATGCCAATTTTTGTTGTTCGTATCAGACTTCCGTACAAACTTGCAGCTGGTGTAAGCTTAGAAGAATATGAAGAGCGTTCGGATAAGTTTAACATCTGTGGATATTGGGAATAGATTAACGGTGATGTTATAATTTATGAACTTCCGTCAAAGCCACACGAAGTTTTTACGTATTGCTGCAATCTCTCGAGTATTCCTCAGGCAATGCGATCCTGTGTTTTCAACTGATGGTGATATCATAGGTCTTGGTGCAATTCGTAAATATTAATTCATTAACTATCCCAGCATTATATCAAATAAAGCATTGTTCTTCTTAAGGAACTCGCGCCGACGATTCTGAGAAAGAAGGAGATGCATGTTTTCGCCCTAAAAAACCACGAGTGCAACAACCAAATGGAAGTGATGGAGAGGTACATTCTTTTATTGGCCTAGAACTCTTGAGAACTAAGATTTCATATTTTCACAATTTCAGAATGAGCCCTGGCCTAATCTCGTGATCGAAGTGGCGTATTCTGAGAGTGAATCACATGTTCTTGAAAAAGTGAAAGATTTCTGGCTACGCAATTGGAGTCGTGCCCACGACACAATCGTGGTTAAGATCGATAAACCTTTTGAAGCAAAGAAAGCTCCTTTACGGATGCAAGTAAGTTTATATTCCTAAAATACACATGACATTTCATTGTTTGTTTGTCATTTTAAATAATTTAACCTACCAGGCATGGCACTTTTGTGCCAGGGACAGACCAAGAAGAACAGCAGATATCCAGCCTCGGACTTATGTAATGTCATAAACAGAAAATAATCATCTTTTTTTATCAATGTGCCCAATTTCTAACCTGATGTTTAATTTTTAGTTTGAATTCGGTACCCATGACAAATATGGGAACCCGACAAATATTGAACAAGGCCAATGTGTCATCAATATTTCTCTGGATTGTTTGTATGACAATGCATATCCTGAAGCTATAATTCACCGACAACTTCTCCCTGATCCAATTGTACTGGATTTCTTGATAATTCGGAACCAATTCATTCTTGCGTATGAATAACAAAAGGGAGTAAATAATGTGGTGATTTATTTTAATAAACAGTGAGATTTTTTGCGCATGATAAGGAATGTATTATGGGGTAGTCTCTGAGATGCGATGATTTGAGACACCTGAGAAGCGTAAATAGTTTGATAAACCTTTCTACTGTGTCAGTCACTGACATGTTTTCTATTGTGTAACAATGTAACAAAAGTGATCAGCATTCTGTTTCGGTAATTTTTAAACAAAGAAATCTGCTCTTTATATAAAAGTGGTTGTTATCAGGGCTTGAATCTCAATCTGCTCAACCAAAAATCGTTTCGTTGTAAGCATTAAATTCTCAACTCATTGCCATGATTGCTAAGCTTAGAAAGGACAATGCCGAGATAAAAGCCAAGAATACAAGATTGAAACAAGATAAAGAAGAAATTGAGGCTAGGTTTGTAAAACTAGAGCTGAAGGACAAAGAAACATCAATATTTATTACTAAATTACATGATGTCTCAATAATCAAGGAACAGAGCGTGCAAGATAAGAATACGGAGTGTCATAGATTGTTACTGATACACAAAATACACTTTCTACGAAAGATATTTCACAACCTTTGATAAATTCTAATAATACACCTGATCAGACAGTCTCACAATGTAAGGATACCCCTATATCTGATAATACTTCAAACTCTGATGTATCTAACAAAAAAAATAACTTCCCATGTTTGCTAAATAATATTAAGGAACTGACAGAGTTCTTCTTTACTTCTTATTTCTGTTATTATTCAAAACACCTTTACCAACTCTATAGGATCTTCTACTAACATTGAATTTATAAGCAAAAAGAACATATCCTGTATTCAAAATTGCAACTTATTACACTTATAGAATCTCATAACAAATACATGATCTTCTTTCTAATTCACTTTAATCCAAACAATTACAAATCTTCCAAATAATCCATATATTCTAATTTTCTTAAAGAATCTACTCACATTGTTGACATCTCTCTTGGCAAGTCTGTCACTTCTCCAGAGCACTTTTCATGTAATGTCAAGTAAGTGTTTGGCTTTTCTACTTGAGACATGTGGATTGTTTAGCTGAGTTTTACTAACACTTTCCTTTTCTTTCCATTGTTTGCTTCTCTTAACAAATCTTTACCACTTTTTCCTTTATGATCCTAATTGTCCTATGTCATGACAAGTATTGGATTAGGTAAGTTAATTAGTTTTTACTCCTTTTGACAACAACTATCATATGTCCTAATTAAAAAGGTTTTAATTTAGGGAACAGTTTTTCTTATTATTCATGCTATTGCTCTTTTTTCGGTCTCCCCTCCTTTTTATCCTATTTCATACACCTTTATTTTTTCTATAATTATGCCATGCGATCTCCCTTAAGCTCTGATAGACTATTTGTAATTAATAAGCTATTTAAAGTTATGGCTAATTTAAGCTTCCTAAAATTATATTATTGCTTTACATGTCCCTATAGACTATAAGTTATTAATTATTGCAAATAAGGATATGCGACATGCCAAAATGTGTTTGTGCAGTCATGCCCCATATCATTTCTCCACTAACATAATAGATTATACTTGATTACTGTAACAAGCAAGTCAAAATACTTTTCGGTAGATTTATTCATAAAAGAATCTCACAAGTCCCAATAAAAAATATAAATATTATATTGAAAAAACAAAGTAATAACCTTGCTATCAACCTAAATTAATACCTACTCACCTTATTACAAATTCTGATTCTTTAAGTTCTTTTTAATTTTTATGATTTATCTTTAATAAATCAAAAAAACTTTACCAGTATTGTATACTGAATCACATTCATCAACTATACAAACCTTTTTAACATTTTATTAAGTTACTTAATAATTATTAAACTCAATGATTTTTTGATTCAAAAGTAATTATTAATACTAACAAAAAAATTAAAAACACCAATAAAATCAAATATGGATTTATTGCAACCTTTAGAACAAAGTTAATCTCAAATTAAATTCAAATTAAATTCAAATTACATCAAAAATATTTTGATTTATAGAATACCAACCCCTGTTTTTAGTGAAATGTCTATCTAGAAACAACAAGTTATACTTTATATTATTATATAATCAAATATAACAAAAAAAGACAAATTAAGCATATTAATTAACAATTATCTTATAAAACCAATTTCCAAGCAAACTCTTTTAACTTCCATCTTAATGAATCTACTAATATTTAACTTAACTATCTGTATATTTCAATCATCTTTCAATCAAATTAAAAAAAGGTAAAAATATTAAATAAGGCTCTAAAAAGTCTTTACAAAATATAAAACAAAGATTAGAAACAATTTTCAAAATATTATTATTGAGAATAAAATAGAAAAAAAAAAAATTATTAATAAATAAAATTTTAATTAATATTAATTTCAATTCTATATTCCAAAAAATCATTGATATATTAACTACAAATATTAATTTTACAATATAAATTAATTTTTAATTTTGCAGTTATCTTATTATTCTAAATGAACATTAACTATTTGAAACCAATTCTATAAACATACTCCTGTAGTGTAAGCTGTTAGTATCAGTATAGTTGCAATAGGTTACAATTAATTTATATTTTTCAAATATTGTTAATATAATAGTAACAAGTTTATATTTAATAAAGTCTTGATTTTGGTATCCATTTGCAATAAAATAATAAAAATAGAAATAGATAAAAATTAATTATTAAAGTAGAAAATATATTTAATTTTTTAATTTTTATAGAAATATAATATAATAATATAAAATAGAATTCAAAACATAAGTAATAGCTATATATACAGTAACTTTGAGTCTAACTATTTTTTCCTATGTAAGTTATATTTTATATTTAATTTATATTTTCATAATTTCATTTATGATTTATATATAAAATTTGAATAAATAAATATTTTATTATAGTTTATAATATATAATTACAATATAATAAATTATTATATATACACTATATGAACAAAAGTATCACACATCTTAAATTTATTATTATATAAAAATGTACATAATAACTTTATTTAAAATTTTAATATGTTATTGTTTATATT
>CAJVPV010001673.1:0-15060 GCA_910591835.1 Acaulospora morrowiae | reverse complement strand
TTGTTTCTTTCACGATGTATACCATGTTATATACAATATCAAATAAAGAAATGATGCTTACCTATGAGGGGAAACCCTCCCAAAAAAAAATAAATAAAATTCTTTAATAAAATTTATATTATTTTGACAATCTTCAAAATACAATTTTAATTGTTACTGAATTAATTTTCTTTTTAATTATAACTCCAAATCAAAAACTTACTTCAATTTTTAAATATATACAAATTTTTAACAAACTTCTTGAACTAATTTATAACAATATATAGATATCTAGAAACAAAAATAAATCTTTTAGAAGAAAAAAAAACTCTTTTCCATTTTTCTTTCCACACTTGAAACTTTCTTTTTTAGGAAATTTTTAAGTTGTTTTCTTTTTCTTCGCTTTTCCCCTTTCCTTAATACTATTTTTTCTTCCTATTACTATTTTCTTTTCTCTTTCTTTTTTTCTCTCTTCTTTTTTATAAATTTTTCTTTTACATATATCTCCTCCCTCTTCTTTTTTTCCCTCTCCCTGCCAAAGTTATATTTTTTTTCCTTCCCCTCTGAAGTTTTTCTATTCTAGGTCTCGCTTTCTTTTAAAATTGATGCTTTTTATCTCATCACCTCTCTGACCAGTTGACTTTCTTCTCTCAAGAACCATATTAAGAAGTAGTAACTTTTTTTATGTTGTGAGTCTTAAGAAGTTTTTCACTTCTATGATTTTTTAAAAAAAAAACAAATAGTTTATTCCCTCCAAAAGATTAGTATGGTTATCATTACTATATCTGGCATTGTTTACTTGTTGATAGTTAAACTAGATACATCTAAGAAGCCACTGTACAACTGTTATCATTTGAACTTCCAGGGAGTTGCGTCCCACTGTATCTAGTTATATGGCAACCAATGTTAGTGTGGATTTCTACAAGTGACACGCTAATGTCTAGGATATTTAGTAAGATGACACGTGATGACTAGAAATTTTAGTTATCTTGCAAACAGAGCTGGTATTAACAGATATTTCTTGATCACTCTTCGACAATGTAGATCTATGTGCATGGTTAGGTAACAATGTCTTTAAGAAATTCCAATTCAATTCTCTCTATTGGACACTTCTGCCACACTTGAAAAATAGATATGCCAAACTCCTTATGTGACTTGGAGGCCAACCTGTGAAAAGTGACTACAGTGCTTTATGTGTAAAAAAAACCAACTCTCTCTTTTTCCACTTCTCCGTCTGCCATACATCAAGCCAATTTTGAAAAGCAAATATATCAAATCCTATTCATGACTTGGAGGCCAACCTGTATACTTGGCTGTAGTACCTTTATATATTTGTAAAGATAGGTTCCTAAATTAAAGGTGAGGACATAATTCAGATATCTCTTACTATTAAAAAAGTTTTTTTTTAAATATAAAGTCAAAAAAAAACTATTCACAAAGGTTTTTTTGCAATTTAGGCCACTTGATCCAAGTGTTTTTTGAATTATATCCTTATTAAAGTAATGAATAAATAATTATATTCCTTCAAAAGAGACATAATTGATTTGCAAAATTTTATATGCTAAATAGTTTAGGGACCTATCCTTATATGTTTGGATATTTCTAATCCTTTCTAGTTTATACTAGGTACCTGTCTGAGTATTAAGTCTAGATTTTAATATTTCTTTTACTAGTGCTTGGATGGGTTTATAGAAATAATACTTGAATGGTCAGGACTACTTTTTTTATGTCTTATATTAGACTTTTCTTAGCAAAGAGAAATGTATATTAGTTTTCAGATTTGTAATATTGCTTATGGTAATCTCTTATAAATAATAAAGTTACTAATAGCTGTTCTGGTATTTTAAAAAGAAAAGATTTTAAACTTAAAATTTTTTGATTTAAAAATTAATTTTACAATAAAATTTCATTTATTAATTAAAAAATTAAAATAAACTATTTTTTAACTATTAAAAAACATTTATTTAAATTTTGAAATTATTAATTTGTTTATTTATAACAAAAATAATTTGTTCAAAAAATATTATATACTACTGTATATCTGATATTATATAATTTAAATAAAGAAATAAAATTTATTTACTAAAAAAAAAAATAATAATAAATAATAATTTAATTTAATTAAGTTGTTTTTAAAATTAATTTAGTTTAAATAATAATATAATATATATTTAAATAACAAATTATAAAATAAAAAACTCTTTTTAAATCATATTTGTTTTGTTGAGAAAAAAGAGTTTATTCTTTTTATTGCAAGTAAACTTTAGCTTAAAAACTTAAGAATTTTCAAGACAACTGATACAATAGAATAAAACCTTTTCTAAGTTCTATTCAAGTTTAAAATTCTTGCTTATCTTTTGGTTGCATAAGAAAAGACTTATAACAGTTTTTTTTTTATTATTTTCTTATACTTCTCATTATTCTTATTATATTATAAAAACTATTTATATCAATACTATTATATTTGTTAAATTAAACACTTCTTCAAAAATATACTTAAACAAAATTGTTAAATCCAATATTTATTTCAAGTCAATCCTTACACATAATATTACTATGACAATATTTATTATATTATCTCAAATTTCTTAAAATTTTTTATTCAAAAAACTGAAATTAGTTTATCATCTCCATATGAGTATCACTGTTCAATCATTCATCATCTTTTATCAAAACATTAAAACAAAAACCAAACTTGCTCAAACTAGTTTTTCAGTACAACAATAACAATAATAACAATAATAACAATAGACAATATCAAGTATATTATAATTTTTTGTTATTAAAGCATATGCCAACAATTGGAGAACTTAATATACTCCAGTTTTTCTTACAGTCAAACAAAAGACTCTTCTGAAAACATGATCTTTACTGTCACAAATCCTATTGTTTATTTGATTTAGTTTCAGCTCTAATTATTTTATTATTGTATATATTTTCATTTATTATCTATTCATTTATATTTTATTTTCAAATTTACAAAAAGATTTCACAAAATTTTTCAAGTATGTAGGCATAGCTGCTACTTCTTTATTGAACACATTAATATTGTATTTGAAATTTTTTTAAAAGATTTTAAGAATTGAGTAGCAGTAAATAATTTTAGCAGTTTTTAAATTCTATCCAATTATATTTACGACAACTACCGATCATTAAAAGCTACGTAGTTTGTACAACAGAAAAATGGACACAACATACGACATGCATTTGAGTTAATTGTCGGTTTAGAAGATTTTGATATAACATTGGGCTTGCTAAACTTTGTCCTAATAGAATTAGAATCATTCGGATGCTATTAAAAATCAACAGGAATGGGTAATTCGGAAAGTATGTTAAGTGCTGGTTATTGTTATCACAATGGAATTGGAGTTGAGAAGGATGAGCATAAAGCGTTTGAATATTATCAAAAATCAGCCGAGATGGGTAATTCTAATGGTATGTGTCAGGTCGGCCATTGTTATCTCAATGGAATTGGAGTTAAAAAGAATGAACATAAGGCATTCGAATATTATCAAAAATCAGCCGAGGTGGGTAATACATCGGGAACATTTAATGTTGGTATTTGTTATCAAGTTGGAATTGGAGTTGAGAAGGATGATCATAAGGCATTCGAATATTTTCAAAAATCAGCCGAGATGGATAATGAATCGGGTCTATATAACGTTGGATATTGTTATCTCAATGGAACTGGAGTTGAAAAGGATGAACATAAGGCGCTCAAATATTATCAAAAATCAGCCGAGATGGGTAATGCATTAGGAATAAGTAACGTTGGATATTGTTATCAAAATGGAATTGGAGTTGAAAAGGATGAACATAAGGCATTCGAATATTATCAAAAATCAGCTGAGATGGGTAATGCATTAGGAACATTTAATGTTGGCGATTGTTATAAAAATGGAATTGGAGTTGAAAAGGATGAACATAAGGCATTCGAGTATTTTCAAAAATCAGCTGAGATGAATGATGAATCGGGGACATATAACGTTGGAAATTGCTATCTCGATGGAATTGGAGTTAAAAAGGATGAACATAAGGCATTCGAATATTATCAAAAATCAGCTGAGATGGGTGATTCTAATGGTATTTGTCAGGTTGGTTATTGTTATCTCAATGGAATTGGAGTTGAAAAGGATGAAAATAAGGCATTCGAATCTTATCAAATATCAGCCGAGATGGGTAATGAATTAGGAACACTTAATGTTGGCGATTGTTATCTCAATGGAATTGGAGTTGAAAAGGATGAGAATAGGGCATTCGAATCTTATCAAAAATCAGCCGAGATGGGGAATGCATTGGGAACATTTAATGTTGGCGATTGTTATAAAAATGGAATTGGAGTTGAAAAGGATGAACATAAGGCATTCGAGTGTTTTCAAAAATCAGCCGAGATGGGTAATGCATTAGGAACAAATTATGTTGGTGAATGTTATCAAAATGGATTTGGAGTTGAAAAGGATGAGAATAAGGCATTCGAATATTATCAAAAATCAGCTGAGATGGGTAATGAATCAGGAATAAATAATGTTGGATATTGTTATCAATACGAAATTGGAGTTGAAAAGGACGAACAAAAGGCATTCGAATATTATCAAAAATCAGCCGAGATGGGTAGTGGGTTTGGAACAAAAAATGTTGGTATTTGTTATCAAGATGGAATTGGAATTAAAAAGGATGAGCACAAGGCATTCGAATATTATCAAAAATCTGCCGAAATGGGTAATGTGAGTGGGATGTTTATGGTTGCCGGATGTTATAGAAACGGAATTGGAGTCGTTCGGAATTTACAAATGGCTACGCATTGGTATCGAATGTAAGTAAATCATTTAAATTTATCATTATGGCGATTTAAGCTAACATCAATATGAAAACAATTAGGGAAAGAAATCAATTGTTAGGTAAGATAGTGTCATTACTATTCTATTAGTCATCTTATTTATTCAGAATCTAATAGCGAGTCTATTTAGTTTCGAATAAATCAATACATAAAACCTCTTATATTGATAATGAATTTAAAAAAATGCTTGCCGAAAATAAATATCCGATGCTTTTTATTCCTTACAAGGAATTTGAAGACATACAGAAGATAGGGCAAGGAGGATTTGGAACTGTGTTTCATGCCTATTGGCACGATAGAGGTGTTGCACTTAAATTACTTCATGGATCAAGAAATAGTCATAAGGAGTTTATAAAAGAGGTATTTTATTTAAAATATTAGATGTTAATACATATTTAAACTTTCCCTAAACTTTTTCTTATCATTGAAGTTAAAAGCTTATTGTGATATTGGTTATAAAGACGCCACATTTTTACAATGTTATGGAATATCTAGAGACGAAACCACTAATGATTATATTCTTGTTACTAAATATGCAAAAATGGGTTCTTTGCGCAATAACCTTAGTTTACTAGCACAATCTGAATGGAAAGATAAGTTAAAATTGTTAATTAGTACTGCTTCTGATCTTCAAATAATTCATTCGCAAAATCTTATTCACCGAGATTTACATAGTGGTAATATATTACTAGAAGATATACATAGTGCATATATTGCAGATTTGGGTCTTTCAGTACCGACTGATACAGAATCTGGAGGAGTTTATGGAATTTTACCATACATAGCACCGGAAGTTCTTCGTGGCAATCCATATACCTTAGCATCAGATATTTACTCATTTGGCATAATTATGTGGGAAGTCTCCTCTGGAAAATCTGTTCCTTTTAATCGAGAATACGAAGTTCAACTTCAACTTCAAGTATGCGATGGTTCTCGACCAACTATTATTGAAGGAACTCCACAGTGTTATATGAATCTTATGAAAAGATGTTGGGATGGAAATCCAAAGAATCGTCCACTTGCAGAAGAAATTTACATGACTTTTACAGAATGGCAAAATGATCCAAATATTTTAATGGAATTAACTGAGTTTGATAAAAGGTTAAAATATATGGACGATTTGTCTGTACAAACACCAACAGAAACAGTTTATACAAGTGAATATATTCACACTAAATACGGTAAATAATAAGTATTGTTGCTTTTTATTTATTTTATAATATGTAAAATTAATACTGCTTATATATTATAGATATGTTCGAACATATATCCTCCTAGGTTTAAATATCATGTACTACAATTATCTTAAACTTTATCACGTAAATCTAGTGAATCTATGTATCTATGAATGTCATTTGATGCAATAGAATAAACTTAGAACTTTGTATAAAAACATTTTTCAAAAATTATTAATCAGTATCAATAAAATAGAAAAGTGATCTTAGAACGCTTTGAAAATATTTAAAGTTATATCAGTTATTTACGGTATTTAAATAAAAATTTTAACTATAAAAAAAAAACTTATTTTATCAAATACAGTTTATAATTTTACTTACCAAAATTTTTAATTTAATAATATATATATAAACTATCATAAAAATTTTTTTATTTGATTGTAAATTATTATTAGATACTACTCTTTATTAATATTAAGCATGTCAAGAATACATTAAGCATTTTTACATAATATCATATCTACAAATTTATACTATTGAAGCTGATAGCACAGAATCTTCTGATAATAATTCAAAGAAAAATAGAACTGAAAATATCAAGAATCAGAAAATTTTAAAGAATAATGACAATAAGAAAAGAAAATTAAAAGACATATCTAGTATACAGATTACTTAAAATAATGATAATTCAAAATAAATTATAAATTTGAAAAAGATGCAGTAAATTCGGATGAAGGTTAAGAGATTATATTTGAAAACAACATAACAGACATTAATACATAAGATCAAAAATTGAAAATAAGGATTCAAGAATAAACCATGAAAGCTTTTTTGATGATAACTTGAAAAAATATGAGGCTAAAAACATAATTTATGCAGAAAAACAACTTCTAGAAAATAGTGCGGCCAAAAAAAATTTAAATGTCATTACAGATGCATTGATTACCCAATATAATGTAGTGATATCTTCAAGTAAAAATGAAGAAATTGTGTTTGAAAATAATAACAGAGGCTCTGCTAATAGTAACTCAAAAGAAATTGAAAATTATATTAAAGACTATAAAATTTTAAAGAATAACATAACTATTGAAAGAAATTCAAATAATAGCATAATTATAGAGAAAAATTCAAACAATAATACAAATGTTTTATTTATTAGAAACAGTAATGACCAAAGTTTTTTGCCAAAAATTTCTTTTGAAGACTTTTTCAATGAATGTCTTTTCCAAAAATGATAAAACTATATTGAAAAGTAATGTAAAAACCTTTTAAAAACTCTAATTTTGATTTAAATTTTCAAGATTTTTTTTCACAAATAAATTTTTGAAGAAACTGAAATAAAGAATAGATCAAATTTAATTGAAACTGAAAGCTTTCTTGATGATAACTCAAAAAAATATAAAACTAAAAATGAATTTTATATAGAAAACAACAATGTTTAAAAAATAAATGGTTGAAAAAAATTTCAATGTTACAGGTGTATCAAATACTTAGGATAATACAGTAAGCTTTTAAAGTAAAAAACTGTCTTTAAATATAATAAACAAGTTCTGTTAACTGTAATTTGAAAAAATTCAAAAATTATATTAGAGATTAGAAAATATTAGAAAGTAGTACAATTATTAAAAAAAATTCAAACAATAATACAAATATTCTATTTATTAAAAATAATAAAATTGAAAATAACAAATAAATTATTTGAATAATAAGAAATCATTAAATAATTAAAACTTATTATGTTCAAGATTATATAAGAGAAGATTTGCATTATCACATGGACTAATGTTATAATAATTCCAAATTTCTAAAATCTGAGTTATATTTACTATAGTTGTTTTATTTCTTATATGTCTTTTTTTAGTTATATGTTTTTTCTTGGTTATAACGATTATAGTAAAAATAGAATAGTTAGAATAGTTGTTATAATTTTACTAAGATATTAGCCTATATATAAAGAAAAAGTTAAATCAAAATAAAAAAAATATTTTGCAATAAAAACTAAGTAACAGTTTAAGTAGTTGCTTTACCATAAATATGTATTGATAAATGTGAGTTTGTTTTATAAAATTTAAAGATGTAACTTAAACCAAATTATTGTATTTCAACTTTAAAAGCCTTAGTAATAGAGAAGAGTTTGAATAGTTTCTTACAATTATTACTTCTAATAACAAATTAAATAATACAAAAAATAAAACTAATTCAAGAAATTAGAAAATTGCAAATAATATTACAAATGTTTAAATTGTCTCAGATATTAATTTTAAAATTAATTAACAAACTTTTTCTATTCCTAAAGATTACTATTTACTGTTAATAAAGCTTTCACTTTTGATACTATAGATATAGTAAAAATTTAAGTTTTATCAAATCTATTGTAATTGTAATTAACAAGTTTGTCATTAAAAAAAGTTCAGATTTATATAACAATAGTAAGTGTTTTATTTATGATAAGGTGGAATTGATGTTAGTTAAAAAATTTTCTAACTAGACTTTTTTTTTATTTGACTTTTTTTTTGGAATGGATTTTCCTCATAGGTAAACATTATTTCTTTATTTGATATTATATATAACAAGATATATATCATAAAAGAAACAATATCTCTTTTATGATTTCAAGAAAGTTAAATACTGGTCCACCTACTTAACATTATTTAACTAATATTGTAAAAAATTTCAAAAGCAATATTATAGTGCTAGATAAAGTTGAATAATAGATATGTCTACCTACTTAAGAAATTTGTGAAATCTTTTGATTTTTTAAATATATGAAAATTAAAAAAAAATCAAATAAATTATAACTAAAACTATGTTAAAAAAACTATAAAATCTACAAGTAAAAAATCAATTATTTCTTCAAAAAAGTTCTGGACAAACTTATGATCCTATTTTTTCAATTTTTTGATTACTATAGATAATAAAGTATGCATAAAGTTGTTTGTTGTTATAGTTATTGGTAAACATGTAATTAATGTTATTGTTGTGATTGTTATTGTGATATAAAACTAGTTTAAGCAAATTCAATTTTTGTTTGAATTTTTGAGTAAAATCTGATTTGATGATTGAAAAGTGCTAATTATATGTAGTAAGTAAGCTGATTTCAGTTTTTTGGCCAGATAAAAATATTAAGAAATTTGAGATAGCACAGTAAATATTGTCATGATAAAGTAATATTTATAAGTTGACTTAAAACAAACAGTAAACTTACTAATTCAGTTTGAGTATAAATTTTAAAAAGTATTTGTTTTAATGAGTATAAAAATAATGATGTAGTTAGTTTTTATAATATAATAAGAATAAGGCAGAATATAAGAGAACAAAAGAAAATCAATTTTTAACAAAAAATTTTCTTTTATAATAATAACTTTAAAAACAAACACTTTGTTTTTTCCCAAGCATCTCCAATTGCACTTTACACCCTAACTACTCCCATCATGGAGCCCTCAACCTTCTTAACAAATCAAAACAATTTCTTTATACAACTATCCATAGCAACTAAAACTGCAAACTTCAAATTTATTACCTTGACTTTAAAACAAATACAATCCACAAAACTGATTATGCTAGAACTATCACTATCCCAACCTTATTAACTATCCCAAATGCTTTTTTATCATTAAAAAGAGGAAAAATATAGAAGAGATTTTCAATACTAGTGCCATCAAAGATATCAAAACTATTATTTTTGAAGAAACTGCTGTTAAAAAAAATATAATTCCTATGATCAAAACCATCGTCCAAAACACCAGAACTGAAAACTTTGATTTCAACTACATCACCAATATTGCCAATAAAGATGGGTCCCTAAATTAAAAGCGAGGACATAATTCAAATGTCCCTCCCTATTAAAAACGTTTTTTTTAAAATATAAGATCAAAAAAAAACTACTTACAAAGGTTTTTTGCAATTTAGGTCACTTGATTCAAGTGTTTTTGAATTATGTCCCTATTAAAGTAATGAATAAATAATTATATCTCTTCAAAAAGAACATAATTGATCTGTGAAATTTTATATGCTAAATAGTTTAAGGATCCATCCTTAATTGCCAATAAAATAAAGAAAGTTCAATTTGATCAACACCTCCACAAGCACTTTCAAGAATTTCTTCTTTCTTCTGAAGAAAAAACAAAAAACCTTATACAGCTTCCCCTTGAAAATGATCTACCATTCATTAATTCTTTTGTTTTCCAAAAAAAGAATAACAATTAATCAATCACAATGCAAATACATGCAAGTGTCTCATTTATCACTTCAGCCCCTCTCCTATATGAAAACACCATAGAAATTAGTGAAACATATGATAAACCAATGAAACTCTCTGATCTGGATCCTACTTCAACAAATCCCTCACAATCAAACACCCCCATTAACCAATCAATAATTAACTCACCTGACAACTCTATAACCATTTCCAATTTAATGAATATTAATAAAATAAAACCAACAAATCAATTACAATATATTAATTTTGAAGATATCATGGACCTTAATCAACTCTCCAAATCCATCAATAACAAAACCAACTATTTCAATCAAACACATGATTATCCAAAACAGAAATTAAACCAGCTTATTAAAAGGAATTCAATGAAATTGAAAAAAACTTTCAAGAAAAATACAAAAAAGAATGTAATCTCACTCAACTTTATCAACTTGGAAACAAAAAAGAAAATTCAAGTGATCATCTGTACCATTTTATTAATTATCTATCTTAGATCCATCACCATTAACAACATTCCCTTCTACAAATTAGTCAGCCTCTTCACATATCTTATTAATTACTTTATCCATAAACCACAGTCTTTCATTGACTATACCTCACTCAAAGATAAACTCAAAAACTCAGTGAACAAATTACTTCCAGAACTTTCATTCTCACCAAATGAAATTCCAGCTAATATAAAAATCACACTTCTATGTAACCTACCAATGCAAAACAAATCCCAACTTATTCTAACTCTATGTATACTAAGATCCCATCACAAATTTCAAAAACTCTCAGACAGTTTTTTTAAAATCAATCCTCCATTATCTGAAAATTCTGCTGACCTCCTACCAAAATACAAAGAAATTTTTCCAATCAAAAAACGCAGTGAATTAACCAGACTCTCTAATCTAAAGGACTATCTCCATAAAAATTACCAAGTCTCTCCCAATCTACCCAGCTTTACTTAGAATTATCACTACCAAAAAAACCACTCCCATCAACCTACTACTTGTTGAAACTTAAATATCGAAACTTCTTTTTCTTCAACCTTAGAGACAGTTCAATAACCATACAAGAACTAACTACACTCCTCCACAAAACCTATTACTTCAAACTACTATCAAATGACTTCTTCTATATCAGAAAAAGGCTTCATTATCACCTAAAAAAATCCTTGATCTTGAAATAAATATTCTTTTGCCAGTAACAAATCCAGCTGACATTTCATACCTTCTTAACAGTCTCTTGAAAAAATTTAGCTTCCAAACTCCTTTATCAAAAGAATAGATTGATATCACAAACCAAAATACAGACTTAAACTTTTAAACACCTTCAATCAAACCTTTTCTTTCAGAGAACTATAATATCGTCAATGAAAAAGCCAATACTAACTTTCCAATAACAAACAGAAAACTTTTCAAAAAATATATAATTAAAACACATCAACATTATCAATTCTCCAAAATTCCAGACAACTGGATTCAAATCCAACAGAAACCTTCTATTTCAAGCCCTTCTAAACTAAAAAATTATTTAATTCAAAACAAAATTGAAATGAATATTTTCTTAGTCAACAATGCTAACTTCATCTCAAAAATCTGCAAACTTAGAGAACATTTTGCCTTTCAAAGACTCTCCAACAAATATATCATCCAAATCAAACTTCTTGAACCATTCACAAAATTCTTCAACCTCTTTAAATAATGATTAACACAAACAAACTATTAAAAAATTTTTCGATTAAAAAAGATCTCTCAAAAATTACATTTGACAAATCTCTCACCAATACAAAACAACAATCATTGGAAATTGGCTTCCTCAATACAAGGGAACTCAACAATTACACAAAACTCAATTGCCTGTTTCAATATATAAAAAACAACAATTATGATATCTTTGACACTCTGAAACAAAACTCCAAACTATCAAAAAAATCTTATATACCATTGAAAACTTCATAATACACTTAAGTAACCTTGATCAAAGCCAAGCAGAAGTCTCAGTAATACTTAACAAAAACCTTTCCAATCATCTTTACAAAACTACTGAACTTCAAGGATATATTATCTCAATTTTTCTTCAATTCAAACCCAAAATAAAAATTTGTATTATGCAAGTCTATCTTTCTCATGATCCAAATACAAGAAAAAAAACCATCTTTTATTTCCAAACACTGATTAATGACAACTTCTCAAAAAACATTTCACACATTATCATGGATAACTTCAACTCTACACCCAATCCAATTGATAGAACCCAAAAAACTGAATCAAAACACAAATCACTCATCTACAAAAAACTTAACAAAAACTATGTTAATATACTACACATTTTCTTTTCTCACAAAACTATATACACATTTTTAGGACCTACTGGTCAAAGTCACATCAATCAAATTTGGATATCAAATGATATTGCCACTCAATCCGCTAAAACACAAACAATAAATACTGAACCAGAATTTCACAGTGATCACAAAATTATTACATTAATATTTTCAAACTTCCTAATCTTCAAACTTCCTAAAAAAACATCTGTTACCTATTATAACTTTAACAAAATAACTCCTAAAACCTGGGAAACTATCAACACAATTATTGTTAATGTTTTATCCTTCTCTATTGAAGAGTCCAACACTGAGAAACTTGAAAATTCTTCAATCCAAATATAATTAAAACCCTTAACAAATTAGCTCCAAAAAAAAAATCTGTAAAAATACTTCACAAATTTTTAGTAAAAATGACATAATACTTCACAAAAAACTTCAAACAATCAAATTTCACATCTATAATCTCTCAATACAAGTATCTTTTCCAATTAACTACACAATATTAAAAGATTTTAAAGATCTCAAACTCCTTCACTCAAACAAAAATGATCAAATTACTTTATTCAAAAAACTCTTTAAAATAATCTTCAAAATACTTAAAACTGAAAACAATTTTCAAAGAAAAGAAACAATCAGTAAAATTATTAATCAATAAATAACAAATCTCCAAGAAAATTCAAAAATCATAATCAAACAAACTCTCAATCACAAAAACCCACATGCTTCCTTTACAAAAATTATTGACCTAATCAATAAAGAAGTCATAATAGACCCTACTCAAATTCATTAAACAATTACAAACCACTACAAATAAGTTTTTTGCAAATGAATAATTGACAATGAACTTCTTTCCAAATAGAAAAAACATTATATCTCACTTAATAATATTAACTCTTTGATCTACAACACACTAATGAGTTCTATTACTGAATATGAAATTACAGAAACAATCAACTCACTTTCCAACAATAAAGCACCTGGTCCCTCTAAAATCACATATTTCTTTATAAAACAAACTAAAAAACTCTTCTTTCCTATCTTCACACAATTTTTAATCAAATACTTTCTTCTCATAAAATCCCGACTAACAGAAAAAACTACTACATATTTCCCATCAACAAAAAACTTCAATAGAAATACAATATTCAAGAAACAAGACCTATCACATTAGTTGACTCATTCAGGAAAATTCTAACCAAAATATTAACCAAAAGACTCAGTCTCATCCTAACAAAACATAATATTCTTCAAAAATCCAACTTTGTAGGCCTTCCCAACAAAAGCACCTTTGAACCAATACAAATTCTCAACTCAATATATAACTCCAAAAAACTCATCCAAAAGAAATTATGGATCCTATCACTTGACATCAGTGCAGCTTTTGACTCAGTAAATCTGGACATGTTAAAAAAATCAATGAAAAGAATACATCTACCAGAAACCTTTATCTCCATAACCAACAATATTCTCACAAACCACACATGCCAAATAATAACAAACCTTGACCTTACTCAACAAATCATAATTCCTAATGGAATTGATCAAAAGAAAACATTATCATTCCTCTGGTGGATTATTTTTTATGATCCATTAATCTCAGACCTTATACAATAGCCATTAAACCTAAAGCATAATATCATAGTATATATAAATGATCTCAACCTTCTGGCAACCTCAAAATCTGAAATCCAAAACAACCTAAACATTTCAACGGAATTCTTCTAACTTAATGATATTAAAGCTAATCCAACGAAAACCAAACTACTAGTTATAAATAGTGAAGTTTTTAACAAAAAAATCTTTTAAGGAATAACATCAATTCTCCCATCACTTAAAAAAAAAACCAATAAGAATATTGGGCATTTGGCTTTTCGAGCACAATATTCTTACACCTAACCATGACAAAATTTTTAAAGAAATAGAAACAATCTCTCAATTACTCAAAACTAAATACACAACAGGCCATATGGCATTATATATTTATAACAAAGTTCTCCTCTCACACATAGAATATAAACTTCAAACACCTTCCTTACCTTAAACATGCTCAAAAATCTTTAAAAGAAAATCAACTCAACAATCAAACACAAATTCAATATTAAAAAAACTCTTACTCAATTCTGATATTACAACTCTCACATTTTCAACATTAAACCAATATCTGATCTGTAATTAGAAGTTTTAATCTCCAACTTACAATATTCACTTTTCAATCTTATGACTAAATATAGCAAGGAAGGGGAACTTTTTGTAATGGTTTAAGTAAAGGAACATGTTAGTCATTAATAGTTTATTATTATTAAAGGAAAACTTTATTAATGGAAAGTGGAGCAGACAACTCTAAAGATAATTAAAGAAAAAATACAGCCTTTAAATACATGTTTCCCCAATATAAATAAATAGAATAAAACATATAAAGAATAATATACTTATAATCTTAGTGGTTCTCCTGGAAGATCATATGAATTAATAAAGAAAAAGAAAATAAAATAAGATAATAAATAAATGATAATATTAATCAAACACATTAATAATA